>WOVY01010696.1:17500-51139 GCA_013436015.1 Rhipicephalus annulatus | reverse complement strand
TACACTCGATAGTACTGCGTTGACGGGCCTCGTCACCATATGGTTACTGCCCTTTGTGAAATTGAGCAACATGGCGCCCGAACCTCTTTAGTTTGACCGTAGGCCAAATATCTACAGTCCCGAAGTTATCGTTGGCAATAGACCAGGCTTTTTACTCGTGATTTGTGCAGCAGTGAGTGCCCCCTCCCCTTTTTGGGGGGAGAAACAAAATTGAAACAAGGATCATCGATAGACGGGCGTGGGTTCAACGCACTGCATTCGGCAACAAGAGCTGGCCGCAGCTTCAGGGCCATATATGGCACGACTGCAGCTCTCATTCCTGAGGCATTCAAGTTCACTCTCTAGCAGCTCGACACAAAACGAAAGTTCAGATGCGGCAGAAACGCGATAAGCCAACGGTGAAACGCCGCGCCGTGCAGTCTACCTCGGTCCCTCGCGTACGTTTCTCGAAAAGGACAATGGTCTGTAGCAGCACGCCGCGCGTAGGTCATCACCAGCAGGCTCTTCCGCGCCTGCTGCACGTATTGAGGAGGAGAGCCGTCAGCGTTTTACGGAATGCGCTTCTTCGTCCGCGAACAAAAGAGGAGCGTGACATTTCACTTCTACGTTTTTCGGCGCGCATAGCCCGTGCGAATCTACGCGCGTTGCCCCATCAGTTTCGGTTAAAAAAAAGGTCGTTTCTGAATCCCATTCCTCAAAGCTCCAAGCTGGTGGACTGCCCAACTGAGCGCGTCAAGCGGGCCGCTGCCTCGAACTAGTGCCCAACCCAATTCGTGGGTTATAGTATAGTATGGTATAAGAGTCGGTGCTCGCTTGTGTCGGCAGCGCTCCTGCGATCAATTTTAGTGGACAAACTCGTCTTTTTCTTCTTCATCTTTTCGCTTGGGCTGGTTTGAGACGGATGCGAAGAGCAGGAACAACAAAGGCTGGGCTGCCTCCATCCCGTACCTTTTTTTTAATGTTGTTAAAGGGAGCGGCCGTGGTGCGCACTAGCTATCTCTCGTGGCCCGCGCGTTGGCGGTGTGGAAGTTTCTACTTTTATCGGCTGCAGTACGCTTTTCTTTGCGAACAAGACAGGACGGGCGTTTGGAACAAAGGAGAAAAGAAACGAGGGGACGCACAGGAAGGTAAGCGTATAGTAAGGCTCAAACGCCGACGCCAGGTATTCTGTTTAAGTGCACACCCCTCGAGCGGCCATTTTTAGCCTCGATCTTCGGTTCGATATACCAATGCTCGTGTCAGACGGCAGCGCTGTATCGAACTTCTGACGCACATTCTACACGTTAGTTGAGACACGTACAGATGATAGAGGACAGATAGAGCCCAGATAGTTTCTGGGTCTGTTTTCTGATACTTCATAAAGTTTCGAAAAGAAGAAGCAAAATATGTATTAACTCAGCACTGTGTGGTTTGAATCTCAGCTTGCTTCCTATAGCGACGTACTCTAATTTAATCTGATTGTCGCGATAATATTTGTATCGACAGAAACGTGATCGCAGCAAGATTGCGTTGTGAATTCAGAACAACAAGGCTTCTCGAGACAGACAGGCTGAGCTCGATCGTATTTAAAGCAGTTGAAGTTGAAATTCGAGAACTTTGGTTTTGCGCCTTACGCCGGTCACTGTGTTTCTGAGGTATTGAAGGGACCTAAGGAGTCCATCATGTGGTGAAGTTTTGTCCTAGATAAAGTTATCAACTCTACTTACCCAGTCCTCTCTTTTCGCTAAATATATATATATATATATATATATATATATATATATATATATATATATATATATATGATATGACACAACGGGAGCGTTGTCAACAAGGATAAATATATTTATTTCCCAACAGTTTCGGGAGGGGTCCTCCTTTCATCAGGGGGATAACTCATCCCTGATGAAGGGAGGACCCCTCCCGAAACTGTTGGGAAATAAATATATTTATCCTTGTTGACAACGCTCCCGTTGTGCCATATCCCATACCTTCACGAAGACTAACTGGCCCATTGAATTATTACTCCCACTATATATATATATATATATATATATATATATATATATATATATATATATATACATTATATATATATACTGTGTGTGTGTGTGTGTGTGTGTGTGTGTGTGTGAAACGATGCTTTAGCGAGGTGCTTATTTAAACGCTCTAAACTAATGGGGATGCATACAATCTCGTTCACTATAGCTTTGTACGTATATTGTTCATGTTTTGCACCGCGAATATCGCAACATTGATGGTATGCAACTTTTTCGTACACCACGCGGCTTAAGAGCTTATCCGCTGAATTTGGCTTCCTAACACAGATAACATTTTGCCCTCTCAATGCACTTGGTTGACTGAAAAAGTTCTTCTGAACGATACGGTAGTGAAAAACAAGGAAATACTCATGGCAACATTGGGTGATAATTTGCCCCAAATATCAGTGCATACGACCACTTTCGCATCCTTCAAAACGAGATATTCTGCCGGAAATACGATTTGCTTGCAGCCACACGTATAATTAGGCAAGCAATGTGCTCTTGCATATCGGAGAACGAGCGCTTTATCGGCTGTTATCGAACAGTGCACCTGCACGAGGAAACCATGACGTCGTATTAATGTAAAAGGACATTTGGCAACCGTGCACCAAAGTTATCTGAGGCACTTCTTCGACATCGTTTACAGCAGCAGGCTCTTGTTGCGGCACCGAAGCCAACTTCCAATAACTGTCGTTACAAAACTGGGTCTGGGCTAAGTGCCCGCGCTTGCGAGAGCCTCCAATGGGCAAACAAGTGTCTGTCGAAGGCTTGTGCACGGGGACTCCGACAAATCCGCGGGGTAGCCAATAGCCCGTAGTTAGGCCAAGTATTCAGATCAGGGAGCAAAGTACTGTCCCGTTTTTAATTTTCTTCGCCCATTCGTGGGCGAAAACGCCGAGCTGCAGCCGCGTATGCTCTGGCAAAAACGTGCACACCTGTGCCGACACAGTGTGATGTCCGCAGGCGCCGCTCAGCGACCACCTTTAGCGCCCGAATGTAGGCGACCTTTTTCACTGAGCAAAGCCAGTCGGCGAGCGACAGTTGAGCCGTTCCCAACGCACGAAGCGCGGCTGCGCAGCCTGGGTCAGGCACGTAATGAGCCAGTGTGACCGGCGGCAGCCTGCAACCGAGGCGGTCCCATAAAAAGGAGGACGAGCCGGGCTGAGAAGCGACCCGCTAACGACCCGGCGGGGATCTCTGTCGCGACCAGCGTCCCCGACTAATCGGCGCAAGCTCGCTACAGACTGCATGTGCGCGCGCCGGTTGTTCTATTCGGCCTCATCGGGGCTTCGGTCGTGTAACAACCAGCGTCCCAAACTCCGCCGTGCCCAGTGCAGGCATTAAAGAACGCAGCGCTCGCCCTGTATACAAACAGCGATTCGTCGCTGGCGAGTAAATAAAGGAAAGCCACTGGCATTTGGGGCCACGCCATGTGATCCAGTTTGGTGCGCCGGCCAGACGATGAGACGGTCGATAGGAGGCGAATGGTGGACGCAGAAGGTGAATAGTTTTGCGTAACTCGCGCACTTGGCCCGAATAACCGAGTACCGCGCGTTTGCGGTAGCACTTCCGAGCCTTGCGCGTATGCTATTATTAGCTCCAGAAGCGAGGGCCCCAGAAAAAATGGCTTCTAATGATTACGAGGAGGTTTGGTTGCAGAACCGGAGATGAAGCCGTGCGAGAGATCGGCGCGTCGTAAGTGGAGCAACATGAGCAGATATTACGTGGTACATGAGCATCACTGTGAGCTGCTTCTCGTCCAGCTCGCCGAACGGAGAGACCACGTGCCGTGAAAACCTTGCGCTATAGGTATTAGATAGTTTGGCGGGCTTAGCGGACAAGCGGGATCGAAGTAAGCATGTGCAGTGTGCTACAAGACCGGCGTGGCGTTTACCGTACACATTCAGATATACGGTATCGTTACGAGTTGGCGTGGTTAACGTATAGTGTACGCGAAATATGGCCGCGTTGTCGCACGCCCGTTTCGAACTGAATTTAGGGTTGGTGAGGACGGATCCACTACCTTCGTAGGAGACGACTGAGTAAATTCACTTCGTTTTCCTTGCGGTATGACGGATAACTTGGCGTAGTTTTTGAGATCGCTACTCATTTAGAACGCCCATATAGGCCTAATGTTAGAGCCTCCTAGAGAGCAGTGTAAGCAAATCTATGACACAATAGCTTTAACTTTTGTTGCGTGGTTATTTGTACACTTTTATTCTTAGTAAAAATTGTAATATTGCTGCGTGCAGGAATAGTCGGGCATTCTTCATTTTTTCTGTATCTTTTTTTTTAACGTATTCAACCTCCCCTATGTTAAGCCACCGTTCCAGCATGTGCCCGTAAGCGCTACCCCACTCAACTAAAATGCGCTGTCGGCAACGAAAGCTTGCAGCACGTTAATGGTATTACCTTTAGCCCCACTAACGCGCCAAGCCTGCGTATCACCGCTATGGAATAGCTGTCCACGATCGTCGATGACAGCAGTTATAGTCTGACGAACGAACATGCACCCGCTGCAGAATAAGTGCAGCTGAGCTGCTTTTAACCACGATAGCCGACACGTTTCTGTGAACTCGGCAACAGTGCAGTTAAGCTGCATGTATACGGTAACTTGAAGATAAAGAACGGATGTTCTTGCGGGATAACCGACACGCAGTTCAACTGCAGTACACGCACGAATGACTGGTTCCGAGAAGGCATGCATGCGTAGTTCTCTGTCATCTAGCGGTCACGTATTGGGCACAATCGCATGAACATGTGTTACCATGAATATGTGTCGTACAAAAGCACTTTACAATACTAGCATAAAAATACCTAAATCTTGCCGTGGGCACTGAAAAATGGGGAAGCTTCCTCCCCGTTGGACAAAGAATGCAAATATTTTATTTCTTTCTATCGGCGCCTATAACACGATTGGGGGACTGCTCCATGTTGGGAAGAGGAGGTGTTCGGTATGCATGTGAGCACATGCAGCATGCGCCAAAAAGGCAAATTGAGATATCATGCTTCCACTTGCACATTCATAGCGAATTGCAAATAGTGCCGCTCATCATAGAATATATTGGTTGCTGCGAACGTCGTACCTCCAAAAGTTGGAATGAATGGTGAGATATTACAACTGCAGGTCAGCAATGGTTTATTAGGGTAGGACTTACTTTTTTGCTCAACGATAGATTACGGCAGTCGACTGTTCGCATTATCCAGACGCCCTACTTGGGCAAAAGAAATTGTTGGCTGACCATGGCAATGGTCCCAAAACAGTAAGCTCAGCATGTATTAGCTATTATCTTGTTTATTTTCGGGAAATATTTTCCCGAAATATATGTTTATGTTTTTCCGAGAATATGTTTATAGCCTATTGTAATTCTGTTACAGACGTACTGATATTTATATACTAATAGAAACGCTCCAGTATGGGTATAAGGACCACTTTCACTAAGGTTTCGTTTCAACTCCTCGAATAGCCGAATAAACTTTCACTTATCCCCACGGACTCGCACACCTCAGATTTTCTGTAAATTGTTCATCACATAGGCCCAGATACTGATAAACATTATTGACAACGTTTCTCTCTAGAATTTCTCAAGTGGCTTCACAGGCCTAACTATCAGGCATGTTCGTAGAGATAAATTTCGGGCCCCCCGGTTTCCTTTCCCGTTTCCCGTTCTTTATTTGATTTCCCGTGGTTTACTCGCGATGTTGCTGTCGATGTTGTGGTCGATGTTACGGTCGATAATGTATTCGAAGCACGCACCCGATTAGAATGTTGTGAACAGTTTTGCATAATCTAAAATATTTTGCAAGACACCCACTCGTGGCTGAACAGTAACTGGTGGCACGCTTGTGTAGTTCTAACGAGATTAGTGATGGTGACACAGCCTTATAAAAATAATAAAGGGCACAGTAACTTCCAAAGTGTTTTTGGTGAAAGCCTGTGGTCATTCGACTGACCAAGTCACACTTTTTTGGATGTATATATGGCGTTCGGTATAGAGCTTGGTATCGGCGGAATCCTTTTTTTTGGGGGGGGGGGGTTGCTTTTCCGAACCACTTGCGTGGGATCCCTTGCCTGCGCGCCTGCTCTTCTCCTGTGCTAATTGGTTGAACTGAACATAGTCAATATGATGACTTAACCTCAGTGTGATGCGTATGATTGTAGCCGATCAGTTGGCACTACGATCCTCGACGGGTCATTCGACGTGCCGTGTTCCAGAGCCATGAATAGTACTACTTCTCTTTTCTCTGAAATAATGCAACCAAACATCAATTTCACCCATATTTGGAAACCAAGATGCCATTCCTTTAATGTCAAAATGAAACAAAACTGAGTGTAGAATAATTAGGTATTTAGCGACATGCTAATTGCAATTACCAACTGAACTTCACACAAAACTACACATTGCTTCATTTTCTTTCTAGGAATGTAATATTGGGTGCCTTCGAAATATGACATTCGCTGACAGTGCATCATAGTTCGCGTCAGTAGGAGGTAAAATAACTCCAGTGCAATTGCGGTCGACCCTTCGTGCATCGCGCATATATAAGCCTGGATAATGGCCGAATGCTTCAGTAACCATATTCTCAGTGCTCGCGTCTAGCCCCACCTGGGTGGTCTAGTGGCTAAGGTACTCGGCTGCTAACCCGCAGGTGGCGGGTTCGAATCCCGGCTGCGGCGGCTGCATTTCCGATGGAGGCGGAAATGTAGGCCCGTGTGCTCAGATTTGGGTGCACGTTAAAAAACCCCAGGTGGTCGAAATCTCCGGAGCTCTCCACTATGACGTCTCTCATAATCATATGGTGGTTTTGGGACGTTACACCCCACACATCAATCAGTGCTCGCATCTAAAAAGCTGCGTGTTTCATGTGATGCAATCGAGCTTTGTAACTGAATGTCAGCCTTAATCGTCAAATTATATTTTTGCAGTGTTTCTGCACTCCACTGTACTGCCGCCTAACCAATATTAGGCAATATCACTTATCATATTGCAGTGATGGATCTAAGCCATTCCTTTTCTTTATCGTCTGACGTCCCATCTAACAGGATGAAAGAAGAAAACCCTTCACAGTACAGAATCAGGTTAAAAAAACGATGATGGTCGTAAATTACTAAGATAAGTGTATGCCACGCAAATATGGCGATTAGAGATAAGTGACGTTTATTGAAATGGTTTGACTAGTTCTCCTCCTACATAACTCGATGCTCCGATTGATGTCGACTTCCCTCTTCCTATGCTTGTCGTTCGGGCACGTAGCCAAAGACCAGGGTACTGGCCTCGTAAGAATGATCACATGTCTTTTAGTGTGACATACCATGCAGGTACAGTTTTTGCCTAGTGGTTCATGTTGCACACTCGACAATAAAGAAGCCGGTAGAAAGCACAAAGAAAGTGCAGTGAGAAAGGCAGGAAAAGCCGTGCTTTAGAAGGGACTCTTGATTAAGCTTCCATTATTCCGTCTCCTTTGCGGAATGAAAAATGTAAAAAAAAAAACTCAGTGTTCGTAACAAAATACACACGCATGAAAAAAACAAAAAAAATCACTGCATTTCAAGCTGCTTGAAGATAATTATGGGGCGAAACTTTGGGAGGTGATTATTGCAATTAATGTTGATATAGCACTGAGACTGATTGTGGTTGTGACACTTATATAATTTTTTTATTCAAAGAGAGGGTGCTGAGACCGATTGTGATATAGCGGTGATTCTTCTTTATAGCTGATATGAGGTTCGGAGTTCCGGGTTACGTTTTGACTTCATAATAACAGCTTCATTCGCTATCGTCTCTGGTGTAGAATTTTCTTGTCGATATTGCCGCCTTGCATCCACTTCAAGTTGTCTCAACTGCGCGTCAGCTTGGCGTTTTTGCCGCTTAGCCTTCGCTTCCTTAGCCCTAGTCTGTGGTGTAGAACTTTGTTGTCGCCGTCGCCGCTTTGCATCCGCTTCCTTCTCTTTTGTCTCCGCGGTAGCTTCCCGTCGACGGCGACGCTGATACTCAGCACGTCACGCTTTCCTGCGTTCGTCTTCGTCCATATGAGAGAAGAGAATGTGTGGTATGAAACGTGGTTATATATGTATAACGTTGACAGCAGTGCCATCACATCTACAATTAACCACAGCACCCTCTGTTGCTTATAAGTTGAAGATTACATGCAAAACGGTTACCACCAATGCCCTCTGTTGCTTATAAGTTGAAGGTTACATGTTGTTACGGACAGACGGGAGACGGCGGACATCGTGAGGTCTTAAGGAGCTTCGCCCCTAAAAAAAAAACATGTGATTACAGCAACTTAAATAACTAAGACTTCCAAACTAACGCTTCACGTATGAAGAATGTCGACGCCAATGAATGGGCCCGCTGCCTAGTTGCACGCAACGTCTGAAGACGATACGAGGTTTGTGCCGCATCCAATCGGCCGTGACCGGAATCACCTTAGGATGATTTTTTTTTTGTTTCATGGTGTAAATGAGGTGGTCTAACCCGGTGGTATCTCCGGGCGATCGATTCCTTCTCAATTCACGGATGTTACGACGTATAGATAGACGTTCTGGTAACTCCGAATCAATTATTGGCAAGTGACCCGTGCCAGCGCATGCGTGCGTAACGGGCTTCCGCAACGAACCCGCCGCATGCTCGTCACAAGCTGTTGTAATGAAGCCCGCGCAGTTCGAAACAAAGGGCCACCGGAGCGCGCCCGATCGGGAGCGAGCGTCTAATGAGCTGCACGACCACCGACACACCCGCCGGCGCTCAGAGTTTCCTCGGGACGAATTGAAACGAAAACGGGGCCGCTTCGAGAACAGCAGTTCCCACGATAAGCATCTAGCGTCAGCGTGTCCTCCCTTGTTTTTCGCCGGGCCTTCATGCCCAGCTCCTTGCGTCAGCAGTTAGGTGCAGTGCCGAATACTGTGGCTGCTCCGGTAGCAGTGCCGTTTTGGACAAAGAAGCGAAATGCCGGTGTGGTTGAAAGGCCGACGGAAAATTTGGCCGATGTTTTAAAGCAAGGTGGGCGACGCGAGGTTGGAGAAACAAAATAAATCCGTGAAGAAACAGCTGCAGTTGAAATTTCCTTAGTTTTTTTTTTTCCTTTCGGGAGGACCGGGCTATTGCCGAGGTCCTGCATTCACAAAAATGTTATCATAGAACTGTTCATAGCAGCAGATTCGATAGCCGGTTGGGAAGGCGGAGATATTGTGATAAATTCCAGGCAAGTGTTGGAAAACAACGTTCATCAAAGAAAGCGTCGTGGATCTGGCACCACAATTGAATGCGAATTCACTCCTTTGTGGCTTCAAAAAAGCTAACAATATGTTTGCGTAGACGCTTTCTGCATTGCAATGTTTCCTGGCCCTTGGGCTCCCCAAGAGAGTAAAGTGTCATTATTATCCAAACATTGTGATGATTGATATGTGGGGTTTAACGTCCCAAAACCACTCTATGATTATGAGAGACGCCGTAGTGGAGGGCTCCGGAAATTTAGACCACCTGGGGTTCTTTAACGTGCACCCAAATCTGAGCACACGGGCCTACTTATCCAAACATTGTATACCCAAGTTTCAGATACTCAAATCTGAGATTTTATGTTCTGAGCCACGATATGATTATGCGATTCACCCTAGTGGGATGCTGCGAAAATTTTGACCATTCAGTGTCCTTAAACGAGCACTAACATCGAACAATACAAATGACTATCATTTCACCTGCACCGAAATATGACCGCCGCGACCGGGATCAAACCCACGACTTTAAGTGAGCTGCTAAGCACCATAAGCGCTGATCCACTATGGCGGACTTGGTGCTTGAAGAAGCGAATAGTATGTTTTCAAAAAAAAATTAAGAAATTTGAGGTTGAGCATGGAGAGAAGCATAATACAGTACAGTTACAGTCGATATACGTCCATTGTGCGTTTTATTCACTGACTGATCTCGTTAGATCACAGTTTTTATGGCTGGTCTGCTTTCGACGCTTACCTATTCATGTCGACTTTAAAGCAATTATTGATTGGGTTTTTGCTCCTTTCTATCATTTATGCTGTATTACCCTCCCCCCGCCAGCACCACCACCACCACGCATCTTAATAAAAATAATGTATACCTCGTTCAGACTTCAGTTTTATAACTGTAGTTCTGACTATGTCATTTATTTTGTTCAGACAAAAACAAAGTTTGTTTGCAAGGTTCTTCTACCAGCATTCAATGTAAAGGCACATAAAAAGGTGGCAGGTTGGCGCGGGACCCAAGATACGTCAAAATGTGTTAAAAGCAGTTATGATGTTTAGGCACAGTATACAGTAGTTAAGGGTTAGCCATGTCCAGCCGTTTGTTATTGGACAGTGGTAGAAATGTATACAAAACAGGGAGGAGCCTGACTATAGAATAACATAAGAAAGGCGCTGAAGTAACTGCCTCTGAGCTGGAATGTGGCCGGAAGAGTCTTACCGTAAAAGTCACGCTAAAATCAGTCAGACACCTCGCTTAAGTGCATCATGATGGAAACCGTTCGAGAACGCGTCATATAATGTGTGTATGCGAAGGCAGTTGATGTACACACGGGTCATATTATGCGCACCCGAACACGAACCCGCGAACACCATCCGATCTGAGTTGAAAATTTGCGAGAACGTGCTGGCTAGTGCTCTTCGCTCGAACCGGAAAAGCCCCCCCTTTTCTTATTCAAGCCCCGCCGCGGTGGTTTAGTGGCTAAGGTACTCGGCTGCTTACCCGCAGGTCACGGGTTCGAATCCCGGCTGCGGCGGCTGGATTTCCGATGGAGGCGAAAATGTTGCAGGCCCGTGTGCTCAGATTTGGGTGCACGTTAAAGAACCCCAGGTGGCCGAAATTTCCGGAGCCCCCCACTACGGCGTCTTTCATAATCATATGGTGGGTTTGGGACGTTAAACCATACATATCAATTTTCTTAGTCAAGTAAGACACCAAAGCGTTTGTCACAGTTGGGGGGAGCTTACCGATGGCGCGCGTTTTGAAACAGTCGCCACAGATATTCGCACTCTCGATCTGATCAGTCACGTTCGTCAGGGACTACAGATGAACCGAGAGCAGGAATTCGCAGTAATTACGGCGCGCTCACATGAATCAGCGCTTGCGCGACACGGACCTTTGTCTCGGCTATAACGTGTATGCACCCCGTGTTTCACGCCAAGTAAGGGGGAGCTTGACAGCGAGCGCCAACGTACCACGCAAAGTGGCCACTCGCTGCCATTCGCCTACGCATGGCGCGACAGGTCAATCTGGCCTGGCTAGTTCAGGAATGAAGGGCCTGGCGACTATATGCAAACAAGGGTTCAGTTATCGCTGATTAGCGGGAACATATGACACACCTGACAGCGCTTACTAACGTTTGTTTGCGCCCACCATATAGGTACTGAACAACAGCCCCTTGAGCAAATAAATAAATAAACATAATAAAAATTAAAAAATGTTCCTCCAGCGTTTAGCAGGCAGCAGCCACCGCGTGTGTGATATGTATATCTGCAGGAGTTTTACGCGCCAAACCAAATGTACGATTATGAGACATTTCGCCGTGGAGGGCTCCGGAAATTTCGACCATCAGGTGCTTCTTTTCACGCGCACTCATCGCACATTACGTGGGCGTTGGTCATTTCGCATCGAAATGCGAACGCAGCAGCAGAGATCGAACCTTTGTCCTGCGGGTCAGAAGCTGAGCACCGCTACGACTATACGACCGCGAAGCACGCCTCTGCATATGGAGCAGTCATAGATGACTCTGCATATTTGACTCTAGTTTGAGGATGCGTTAACATCATGGACCTCTTCGGCCTTGTAAGTATGCCGCCTGCACCTTACCCACTCCTTACATAGTAAAAACCGGATCTGTTTGCAGGGAAGTTCAATGCCAAGGGTGAAACTGCTCCGTGGGGCACGGAGTGCAATCAAGTCGGTGATATAGGGCAGTTGATCTGGTCATGCGTGCAAGGTTCCTTAAAGGAGAGGGATTCTGAACAGCGTAAGAAAAAAAAAGGCTAAGCACGTTTGAAGTGATAGTCTCCCAATAAGTCCCATGGATAACGTGAAAGGACGCATATCGCATTTTTATTATTTTTCCGCGGCAGCCTAGATATGTGCTAAGTGGTGAAAAACGTGACGTACAGGGTGGCGCTCAGGCGGAGCACAGGCCGGTTTAACCTGGCGGCTGGCCTGTTGTTACATCGTGACCCCGCTATCCTCACAAAAGCGCTTCTTGCGAAAAATTAGATTTTGCTGTGCTACAGCTAGATCTGTGAATGCGTAACTTAAATATATCGACTCTTTTACGGTCTGATTGATTACTCGGCACCTGATAATTTTTTTCTCTCTCTTTTGAACTACGGTGTCCCTGTTTCGATTTGGTGATATCGAACCACCATGAAGGGCAGTAAAAATTTATACTCTGGTATGAAGCTTCTGCCAGCCACCTACCTACATTTGTCCTTTCACCAAGTAGGCGGGTACGTTAAGGCGTTATAGTAAACTTTACTCTATTGTGGTTGCTGCATCTACGATCTTTCACAACTCTATCGTTATCTACACGACAGATATTGACATTGCAAAATTACTGTGAGTTTAGTGCTGGGTAGGGGAGTAATATGTATGTATGTATGTATGCATGCATGCATGCATGCATGTATGTATGTATGTATGTATGTATGTATGTATGTATGTATGTATGTATGTATGTATGTATGTATCGGAAACTGCTACTTATTAAGATGAACTGAGAAGGCGTTGTTGTGGCCTTTAGACTTGAGAGAAGAGCGGTCGTGATATCTGGCTCTGTTGTCCGGGGTGCTTACCTCCTTTATCGCCCCATAGAGTACCTCGGTTAAGACAATCGTTTCTGCTTTGACAAGAAACGTTTGAACAGCAGAATTATCTGATAAGGAAGCGTCATGCATAGCGTACCGCGTGAACCGATCAGGTCACAAGGGCGTGCTTCCTCCGTCAGCTTATTCACAACTCACATGAGGCGCAAGCGCGAAACGGTGTGCGCACGTACGACTTCACACCACAGTGTACGTCACCGTCATTTATCTGCGTGCCCTTCGGGCGCCTCGTGAAGGTATGTTATCTCCACGAGCCATCTTGTAATCAAGCTTAAGCATGATTCTTGGCGAAAGTTTGATGATTTTATTATTGATTGATTGATTGATATGTGGGGTTTAACGTCCCAAAACCACCATATGATTGTCAGAGACGCCGTAGTGGAGTGCTCCGGAAATTTAGACCACCTGGGGCTCTTTAATGTGCACCCAAATCTGAGCACACGGGCCTACAACATTTTTGCCTCCATCGGAAATGCAGTCGCCGCAGCCGGCATTCGATCCCGTGACCTGCGGGTCAGCAGCCTAGTACCTTAGCCACTAGACCACCGCGGCGGGGCGTTGGCGGAAGTTCAAATAAAAATTTAGCAAGAATACTGATGCATAAACTTGAGGCTAAGCCCACTGTCTTTGTAGAAAGCCTGCGTTTTAGTTTTCCCGTATATATGATAAGCACCCGAGTTTTTATAGTCACTCTATAAAAACGATGGGAGACAAAATGACATGACGAATTCGTTGAAACTAGAGCACTCGCAAGCAAAAAACACTGATTAACATCTTTTTGTTAATTATGTATTTTCTTACTAACCAGTCACAAAAAAATGTCCCTCCCAAAGTACAGCAGATTGCACTCGCAGTAGCAGATTGCGCTCGACCACGCATGTAACCTGTGTATTAAACTGGTATATTAGAAGATTATTCCGCACCCTCCATTGTGATTCAGCAAGTGAGGCTGCTACGCGTGAAGGTTCGAGTGCGATTCATGGCCAAGGTGACCGCATTTCAGTGTGGGCGGAATAAAATTAAAAAAAAAAACCTGTGTGCATGCGACATGTCGGTGATAATTAGAGGAATCAAGGCGGTCGTTGTTTTGAGCCCTTCGCTGCAGTGCATTTAATATTTATATCGTAGTGTTTGCACGTGAAATCTTACTTTCTCTTTAGTTTTCACCGATTGGCGCCTTTTACAAGTGGATCGGTGCACCCAATATGCCAAAATTGTAGCACGCCAATATCGGCGCATAATACTAGATATTGTGGGGCTGTAAAGGCTTTTTTCGCCCCAAAATGCTGCTGCCAGCTAGCTCACGGTCAGTGTGGGAACATCTATAGCTATTGCTACCAGGGTCGAAATGAGGGATCACTGCCCACGTGGAGCCACACTGAGGACTGTGCTTTGTGTGTGAATAAAGTCGATTCTTCCACCTGCACGCCCAACAAGCCCGATCTTCCAAAGGGAAAAAAAATCAGTGCCCAAGCACTTCATACAAATGTTTAACCAGTGAAAGCGGAAACGTGCGGCCCCGGTGTTTAGCAGTGGGTTCAATCTAATTCTGCACCAAACCCTTTTCTAACTAACGGTTACATGTTCGTGCTTATTAGTGAGGTTAGACGCACGTTTCGCTTGGGTTTATCACGGTGTTTATTTCACATGCCGTGCATTGTGTGTCTCATGGTCGTGGTCATGGGGGAGTTTAATGAGGGGTTAAATTCACTTCGCAATGCGATAGTCGCAGTGTTTGTTCTTGAATGACAGGCGGTCACAGACGTAGCAGCCGAAGCCAAAGTGCCGCTGGAGAAACTCCCGCCGAACGCACTCCCGCAATCATCACGTTGACGCCACCACGCCGCTTGTTCGGCGCGGCATTGTTCACATCACGAGCTAACTCGGCGGCGTGCTTTGCAGGATCCGCCCGCCTACGGCACTTGCATTCCCGCCCGTGATTCAGCACAGATTGGGAGGCATCGCGAACTTTCTTACAGCGCAACACCAGAAAAAATATAGGACAGGGAAGGAGCAGACAGACACTCATTCCCTGTCCTGTATTTTTTCTGGTGTTGCGCTGTAAGAAAGTTCACGATGGATCCTAACCAACTGGCCCAACTTACCGTCTTACTAGATTGGGAGGCTCCTGGATCATCAATGCGCAGTTGCTGCGGGCCTGTTTTTGTGCCCGGACTGCACCATCGACCCGGCGAATGCGAGCTCTCTCACGTTTCCACTGTCGGCTACCCTCAAGAGTTGTCCATGGCTTACCCATGTGGAAGTTTTCAGTAGAACCTGACGCCTGATGCGCGCATGCTCGGCACCGCTGCTGCGACGGGATTTACAACACTCACAATGCCCGTTGCCAATGCCGCGCGCACTGAGGTACGCCGCTGAGAGTGACGTTATAACTGATAGTACAGCCAATAGAGCCCACTCGAGACACCGATGCCGAATGGTCTTTAGTTTCCCCTAGCGATATACAGCTTTCCCTGTAAAACTTATTCGACACAATAATGACCAGCAGACATGTCAATAGGCCAGTCATCTTTGAGGTACGGGACTAGAAAAATCGCTAGAAAAAAAAGAAAGCCTGGAGATCAGAAAATCACGATATAATTACGAGAAACAGTGTAGTAGAACGCTCTAGGAATTTCGACCATCTCGTGTTCTTTAACGTGCGCTAACATCGCACATGCAGCAGTATACACGGGCCTCTAGCATATATATTGACGCGTGTGTACTGTTGGACCAAAACAACAATAAGGGGATTTGGCGGACACCAGGTAGTGGAGCTCTGGCTGATTGAAGATAAAGAAGGCGATCTTGCTGTTCGGCTGCTGAGAGTCGCTGTGTGAACGTTTATACGTTTATCTGCCTTTGGTTCGCGCTGCGCCGCGACACTGGTGGAGGTGCTGGGACGCAACCCTACCTAATGCTCCATACTCCCACTGGGAGCCGTTCATCGAGCTCGGACGCATTGTCACCCATTGCAACTCCCGTACACCGGTTCAGTCGGCGGCTGATAGGCCTCGCTCCAGAGGTCACGCCTTCCACGGAACCTCGCAAGTGCCGATTACCTCTACAAATGGCCAACGCCAGTCCGCAACCGGCGCCCCAAGGCCCCCCGCCAACACAGCCTTCACAGGTAACCATCTTTCAACCACTGGTTCCCTATCACTTTAGTGGCGGCGCCCATGAAGACGTGGACGACTGGCTTGAGCACTACGAGCGTGTCGCCAAGATTAATCTGTGGCCTGAACAAGAAAAGCTCTCACGCGCCTATTTCTACCTTGACGGCGGTGCGAAAATATGGTATAAGAACAGAGAATCCAGTCT
This sequence comes from Rhipicephalus annulatus, assembly GCA_013436015.1. Lineage (NCBI taxonomy): Eukaryota > Metazoa > Arthropoda > Arachnida > Ixodida > Ixodidae > Rhipicephalus > Rhipicephalus annulatus. Next base: position 34,957 of record WOVY01010696.1, on the reverse strand, counting down.
GTTAACATGGGGCGACTTCCGACAACAGCTTGTCGATACGTTCACCAATGTCGATCGACGCGACCGTGCGCAGCAGCTATTGGAGCTACGGGTTCAAAAACCCAATGAAAGCGTTACTATGTTTGCTGAAGATATGACTCGTCTTTTTCGTCGGGCTGACCCGAACATGAGTGAAGATAGGAAGTTGAGCTACCTCATGCGCGGCGTTAAGGAGCAACTTTTCGCCGGGCTACTGCGCCATCCTCCAAGTACCGTAGTTGACTTCATCAAGGAGGCTACGGCTATCGAGCGGGCGCTCCATCAACGATGCAGGCAGTATCATGGAATGTCTAGCAGCGTCCCAATCAATGCTGCCGTCATACCTGAGGATCAAAGCTCCCTGCGAGACCTTATTAGGGAGATAGTTTGCGAAGAACTTCAAAAGTTCCGGAATCCGGTTGCTCAAACCCCCGTTGCGTCCGTCGCTGAACTGGTACGCGACGAAATCCGCCACGCCTTTTCTACCGCTGGTCCTGGTGACGAGCACCGTCCCATGAGCTATGCCGATGCTCTGCGACGTTCACCATCTGGTACATCGCCGCCATATCACCCAGTGCCGACGGCCCCTTGGTCACCGCGGCAAGAGCAGACCCTGAGCCGACCGCCAAGCCAACCGACGTACCACCAGGCGTCCACAGCAGCACCATGGACATCGTCGCAAGAAGAGAGGCTCAGACGTCCACCACTCCGAAGAGCAGACGCGTGGCGCACAATCGATCGACGTCCACTATGCTTCAACTGTGGAGGTGCAGGTCATATTGCCCGTCATTGCTGGCACCGCAATGATTCGTTCCGCCCACTTCGAACATGGTCTGACGATCGACGTGCGAACGAAGAATACATACCACGCCGGGAGGACGCCTCTTTCCATGGAGCCTGTTCTCACTTTTACGAATACCGTACTTCTGACGAGGAGGCAATACCTACCCGCCAGCCAGGTTTGGGATGTCAATCCCGCTCTCCTTCTCCCGCTCGTTCACCTTCGTCACACCGACGTACCTCCGCGGACCTTAACGCAAGAAGGTCACCCAGCCCGCGACGGGGAAACTGAAGGCGGCGACCTCCGGGGGTAAGGTTGCAGGCCATGAAGATGACGACTAAAAACCCCCATTACACGACGCTGTAAATTCGACAAGACGTGAGAGCGACGACCTTGTGACCGCTGACCTGAGTGTTTTTCTTGACGGCCAGAAAGTAACAGCCTTAGTCGACACCGGTGCCGACTTTTCTATCATCAGTCAGGACCTCGCCATGCGCCTCAAGAAAGTGAAGACACCGTGGACAGACCCTCAAATAAGGACGGCAGGTGGTCAGTTATTGATGCCCTCTGGAAGATGCACAGCGAGAATTGACATAGGAGGTTCTTCTTTCATTGCGTCGTTCGTCGTTCTCGCCGCATGCTGCAAGGATCTAATTATTGGTATGGACTTCTTACGAGAGTACGGCGCCGTCATCAATATCCCAGACAGTTTGATTACATTCCGCAACAGTTCGGGCGCACCTGATTGTACACAGGCGCGACCAAATCAATTGCGTCTAACTGATGACGATGTGGTTCTCCCTCCACGGTCATGCACGCTTGTTTCTGTGGCAGCCGCTGTCCAGTTTGACGGCGAAGGAGTAGCAGACCGAATAACCTCGCTCCTCCTCACACACGGCATTTCCGTCGCAAGAGGTATCGTCAGTGTCGCCGCTGGACGCACGGACTTGCTTCTGACAAATTTTAGTGATGAGCGCCGGCACCTTCCAAAAGGCATGGCCGTCGCTTACTTCGACGATATCACAGACGCAGAAGGCTGCTTGGCAGTAGTTGACGAGGCACCAAGACTTGATTTGACACCAGCTCTTGACGTTAGCACTACTTTGCCTAAGAACGAGCGAAAGAGGCTTCTCGAGCTACTGGCCGAATTCAAAGACTGCTTTTCGACAACATCAAGAGTTGGCCGCACGCCTCTAACCAAGCATCGGATAATTACCGAGGACATACATGGCAAGACCAATTCACCAAAACCCCTATCGCGTGGCTGCAAAAGAACGCGAAGTGATACAAGAGCAAGTCGACAAAATGCTAGAAGATGACGTCATTCAGCCCTCAAAAAGCCCCTGGGCGTCACCTGTAGTCCTCGTTAAAAAAAAGATGGCAGCCTGCGCTTCTGTGTAGATTACCGAAAACTCAACCAGGTGACAAAGAGAGATGTGTATCCACTTCCTCGTATAGATGACTCTCTCGACAGACTTGGACATGCTCGTTACTTTTCATCGATGGACTTAAGGAGTGGGTATTGGCAAATCGAGGTAGACCCAAGAGACCGCGAGAAGACTGCTTTTGTGACACCAGATGGCTTATATGAATTTAAAGTCTTGCCCTTTGGTTTATGTTCAGCGCCTGCTACCTTTCAAAGACTTATGGATACCGTACTTTCTGGGTTGAAGTGGAAAAACTGCTTGGTCTACCTTGATGATGTCGTAGTTTTCGCCGCACCATTTGACCAGCATCTTAAAAGACTTGAGGCAGTTTTACAAGCCATACGGTCTGCGGGCTTGACGTTGAAGCCTGAAAAATGCCACTTTTGCTATGAAGAGCTGCAATTTCTTGGCCACGTTGTCAGTCACGCAGGCGTTCGTCCTGATCCTGAAAAGATTGCAGCTGTTGCACAGTTCCCAGTGCCGACTGATAAGAAGGCTGTCCGACGATTCCTCAGACTATGTGCGTATTATAGGCGATTCATCGCGGACTTCGCACGCATCGCATCACCGTTGACCCGCCTCACGAGAGAAGACGTTGCTTTCCAATGGAGCAACGAAGAGGAAGCTGCTTTTAAGAATCTCCGCCAGCGACTACAGACGCCTCCAGTGCTTGCCCACTTTGGTGAGAAAGCCCCAACGATGCTACACACGGATGCCAGCAATAATGGTTTGGGAGCTGTGCTTGTGCAGCTGCAAGAGGGCACAGAAAGAGTAATCGCCTATGCAAGCCGAACACTAACACGTGCTGAGACTAATTACTCCACGACTGAGAAGGAATGCCTCGCCGTGGTATGGGCGGTCACGAAATTTCGCCCGTATTTATACGGCCGCCCTTTCAAAGTCATCAGCGACCACCACTCACTGTGTTGGTTGACAAATCTTAAAGATCCTACCGGGAGATTAGCGCGTTGGAGTCTCAGGCTGCAGGAGTACGACATGACTGTCGTACACAAGTCAGGAAAGCGCCACATGGACGCCGACTGTCTATCCCGCTCACCCATTGAATCGGCAACTCTATCCGATGAGGAGGAAACAGCATTTCTCGGTGTGCTTGACTCAACCGCTATTACACAGCAGCAACGTGGCGACCCTAAGTTACTTGCCCTAATTAATTACCTGGAGGGGAGATCTCAGAAGGCACCAACTGTTTTCGTAAGAGCACTGTCATCATTTTGCTTACGGAGCGGAGTACTATACAAAAGAAACTTATCTTCGACAGGATCTGCGTATTTGCTCGTCATCCCAGCAGCCCTTCGCTCCGAAGTACTCGAAGCATGCTACAACGAGGTGACTTCAGGCAACTTAGGTTACACAAGAACGTTGGCCAGAGTACGGCAGCGCTACTTCTGGCCAAGACTGACCGTTGCCGTAAAACACCATGTTCGTACTTGCCTCGACTGCCAGCAACGGAAGTCACCACCGACTAAACCAGCTGGCCTCCTGCAGCCCGTGCAGGTCCCAAGAACCCCATTCGACCAGATTGGCATGGATATTTTGGGCCCACTTCCTACTTCTACTGCTGGGAACCGCTGGGTTATTGTCGCGACTGATTACCTTACTCGTTATGCTGAAACAAAGGCTATCCAGAGAGGTACAGCAGCGGAGGTGGCACAATTTTTCATCGAAAACGTTGTCCTGCGGCATGGTGCACCAAGCGTCGTAATCACAGACAGAGGAACCGCATTTACGGCAGCTCTTTTGGAACAAGTCCTCATGCTGAGTGGAACAACCCATCGCAAGACCACCGCCTACCACCAGCCAACGAACGGGCTTACAGAGCGTCTGAACAAAACAATTGAAGACATGCTTTTAATGTACGTAGACGTCGAACACAAAAACTGGGACGAAATCTTGCCATATATCACGTTTGCATACAACACTGCCAAGCAAGAAACAACCCAGATGACCCCGTTCAGCCTAATTCACGGAAGGGAAGTACGAACCATGTTAGATGCGATGCTAGCGCACGAATGCGACGACATCGAACCAGACGCCGAGATGTTTACAGAACGAGCGGAAGAAGCAAGGCAACTAGCACGCCTGCGAATCCAGCAAAAACAAGAGTACGACGCGAGCCGCTACAATTCTCGCCGCAGAACAGTCGTTTACCAGACCGGCGACAGAGTATGGGTTTGGACGCCCATACGGAAACGAGGACTCTCTGAAAAGCTCCTAAGGAGATACTTTGGCCCATATCTAGTACTGCGACGACTGAGTGATGTTACGTACGAGGTCGTCCCCGACAGTTCATATAGTACGAGGCTTCGCCAGCACCGTCCTGAACTAGTTCACGTTGTGCGCACGAAGCCTTATGAAAGGTAGTGACTGCGCAAGACACTTCTTAAAGAACAGACAAAAAAAACTGCACTACTGGTTTAGCATCGGGGCGATGCTCATTAAGAGGGGGGGGGGGCAAATGACGCGTCTGTACTGTTGGACCAAAACAACAATAAGGGGATTTGGCGGACACCAGGTAGTGGAGCTCTGGCTGATTGAAGATAAAGAAGGCGATCTTGCTGTTCGGCTGCTGAGAGTCGCTGTGTGAACGTTTATACGTTTATCTGCCTTTGGTTCGCGCTGCACCGCGCGAACCAAAGGCAGATAAACATATAAACGTATATATATATATATATATATATATATATATATATATATATATAATATATATATATATATATATATATATATATATATATATATATATATATATATATATATATATATATATATATATTATAAAGAGTCTGGCTTCGGTTGCCGTAGAATTAAGGGAAAGTAAGTATACACCTCTAAAAAACTGTTTATTGGTGACGTTGTGATCGGAGACCAATATTCATCAGACCTACACAGATTACACGCGATGCCCGTCTGCTAGAGACAGACGATTTTAGACGCGCCTGACGGTTGTGCGTATTGCTGCGTTCACAGTGCCAGTTGATGCGCAGCCCTCGAATACAGCGCTCTCCGCAACCCCGCCCTTGACGTTTCGCAAGCAGCGGTTAACTAGACCGTGAACTATGGGCCAGCCCCGCAGCTCTTCGAGATTCCCAGTGGCACTGTTTGTCCGTTCGGTCCCGGAGTGGTACAACCGCGAGAGCACGCCGCATGGATCGACGCTCCCTCCTGGCTATTCAAATCGCGGCGCTTAATTACCCGACGCGACGGCGCAGGCCCGGGCACCGCCGTATGTGGCGCCACCCTCGCGTAATGACGCGAAGCGTCACGAGTGTGCGTATACGTACCTGGATGCGGTTCATGCGATATGTATATGCGCGACGCACGTGACTAAATTTGGACTCGCCGCCGTAGCGCGCGAAACAAAGGGGAACGAGGAAATCCGCCGCCAGAGCCGCGCGCCGGAATCAAGGAAGCGCGCGAGACTGTTGCACGCAGGCCCTTTTGTTTTCCCCTTCATTTTTTTTCCGCCCAGCAACTCCTTGATATCGATATCGGGCGCACAGAGGAGCGTCCATGCACTTTTTTTTTTCTGCACCGAGCGCGCGTGGCTATATGGCGCTGCAGCGCGAGCATCGAGCTGACACTCGCATCACAGAACGGAGGCGCTGCGAATGGGGTTAATTCGAATCGCGCCGATTAATGATCGGTCGCGAAAACTCGCATAGATCTGGCGATCACTCACCGCCCATCGCCGTCGCTGCTCTCATTACGAGGGCGCTGCCACCGACCGACTACTATGTGCATAATATGTATGAGCGGCCCTCTTTATACTGTATACGTATATAATATGCATAACCCACAAAGGCATCTACGGGGAAACATAATGTCTCCATTTAGCCCGTTCCGTCTTTGCGTACCCTTCGAAAACTGGATGTGGCATACTGGGCATGAAGGTGGCTTAGGGGAACCAATACCCGACTGTGACTGCTCCCTATGTGTATAAAAATGTGCCTGATTACCGAACACGGCCATGACATCCACTGCAGTTCGCTCGAGCGAACTATCTACTTTCGGAGCGCCACCATGTCGCCGCAAGATAACCGACAAAGTACGCGGCCCTCACCCGGATATCTTATTCATGGCTGCCAATATCAGCACTCGGAGGTATCTCACTGGTGAAGGTCGCTAATCCACTATCTTCTGATTGATATGTGGGGTTTAACATCCCAAAACCAGATCCACTATCTTCTTCGACAATCCAATTATGCTAGTGTATACTATTCAGAGTTAATGACTCGCTTACCCATTGAACCACAGCAGAAGTTCGCTAACTAAAAAAAAGGAAAGATATAAAAATAGTAGGAACTTATCATGTTCGTGAACTAAAGGCACTATTTATTGGCCACACGTCTTTTTACTTGGAATGTTGCTATAGTGGGCTTTCGGAAGATTTATATAGCCTTCTGTCTTGGCAGCGGCCGAACGTAAAGCGGCATACTCCAGTCGATTTTAACTTGCGACCTATGCACATTTGCGAATAGAAACATTTCCTCGTCCGAATGTAAATTAATCGCCTTTGCCGACCAGAACAACTTCAAACGAACCCGCAAGAAGCGACTAGGAGAAAGAAGGCAAAAAAAAAGAGAGAGAACCATTTAAGAAAAAAAATAGCGCGTGCCACCAACAGTGCAGACATGCGCGCTCGTCGCCCCGCTGCACACCAAGTGTGTCGCGCGGAGACCGACACTTCTCGGACGGTCGGGGCGGGGTCAGCGGGCGAAGCACTGCGGCCGCGACCTTCGACGCGACGCGAGCTGCATGGCAAGCCGATGGCGTCGTTGTGCCAGCTGGAGCCGCAACGGATCGCGGAAGACCCCGCAGGTGGCCGCGCGTGCTTCGTCGCTGGCGCGCCTCGGGAGCGCGGAAGTCACGGCACACGGGATCATGAGTAGCCGGGAGAAACGGTGATACACACCAGAGCACCGCTGAACCATCATCGCCGCGCAACACAAACGAGGCCGCACTACATTCACGGCGAGCATAATGACCGGCGAGCTTTCGCGAGTGTCACTTGTGTCCGCCTTGCCGTTGAGCTCAGGCTGTTGCAGCGGCCTCGTTTTCTTTCATTACGAATACCGTGAGGGAAAGAAAAATTTGTTTCTTCCGTATACCTATAAACCTACCGTTTGATAGGACCAGTCTTTGATTAGTAAACTAGCAAAAGTTAGGTGGAGGAAAGTGGGTTAAATATCATTTACTGGAACACACAATGCAGAACGACTACTAAACACGCAAATAACTCTTGTCTTCAGCGAGCGAACTTGAATATTTATGCGCGTTATAGTCGCGCATCAATTAGCGTGAGACAAAAGAGTAAACACGACTCAGGCGAACAACAAAGACCTTCCATCTACTGCACTTACACACTCTAAATGAATTTGACTGCACGTTAAAGAACCCCAGGTGGTCGAAATTTCCAAAGCCCTCCACTACGACGTCTCTCATAATCATACGGTGGTTGTGGGACATTAAACCACAGATATGAATCAATCAATGAAACTCTGAATGAAACACAATCTATCTTACACGTTCTGCTAAGCCAGCATGAGTCATCTCCCATTCCGACAAAGGTTTAGATACCTGGCTTGCACAGACGTGTCTGAATTCCGCTACTATTTAACTCTCTGATTTTACGCGTCGGATGACTTCGAAAGGACCTACGACCCCATGCCTGCTCATGTTGGGAATGCAAACACACCCCTCACAGTGAGAAGCCCGAAAATCGCTACTGGTAGCTGTTTTTTTTTACACTTTAGGTGTGCAGCTCAATCTCATTTGATTATGATAATACTTTCCGCATACAAACGGAAGGTCGTACACAAGACACACAATTTCTAATTTTTTTTTTCATGATCGAAAAGCTCCGTTTTCTCGCCATGTGAGCTTGCAAAGTTCCCCGTGTTTGCTGGTGGCGATGAATTATTATGCGAACGTCCATCCGCTGAAATCACGTATCTTGCTTTAAGAGCACGTGTAGAATGTTCCTTGGCACCTGCAATATGTATAAAACTAATAGATCGAATGTCACGAAAAACATTGGTGGAAGCTTCCCTGTGATTTGTCTCTTCGTGAGGTTCGTGATTTATTTTATGGGTGCCGCAACACACACACACACGCTCGCGCGCACACACATAGACACACGCACACACGCGCGCACACACACACACGCACGCACACACACGCATGCACACACGCGAACGCGCGCGCGTGTGTTTTACGCTGGGAATCGATTGAGCAATGATATATGAAAAATTCACGGGCTCTTGGAAAACCAGAGTTGGCGTCGCTTCTTTCCTCACCTACATTGATTGATTGATATGTGAGGTTTAACGCAACAGCATATGATTGTGAGAGACGCCATAGTGGGGGGGGGGGCTCCGGAAATTCAGACCACCTGGGGTTCTTTAACGTGCCCGCCAATCTGAGCACACGGGCATACAGCATTTTCACCTGTTTGTCACCTACATTGTCTCACGTAGAAAATAACCGTGATTGTCATCCTCTACCCCAATGTACTTTTTAAGTAAAGCTGAAATGGTGTCACAAAGGAGAAAACAAAAAAAAAGCAAGTTCGCGACACTGACATTCAAGTCGTCACCGTGAAAACGACCCCGACGTCGAGAGACACAGCTTCGCTTCTCACGCATAATTTGCAGGCGTGCAACTTTCGCGTAGGGCTGCGCAAGCCGGTGCAACGTTAAGCTGAGACTCGACCCGGCGCCACGAGCTGCCTCTCGAGGCCCTGCAGTGTATAGCGCGACGGGGCGCAATAAGTCACGCACGCAGCCGTCGCAGACCTTTCTTTTTCTGCCTTAACGTGCGCCAACCTTTCACGGTCGCTTCAACGTCTGACATAAACGTTGTAACATCTGACGGTCGGATCTCAATGGCGTTTCAGTGCGTGCGGCTATTAACAAGGCCAGCCAAGGATAAAACTATAAACTCATTTGATCAGAAGTCGTGCCATGCTGGCGCTTATATATAACCGCACACGCGAGTCACGCGCTGACTGAGCGTGTTACGGAGCTGCGTCCGGAAAACAGCCTTTCCTGCAGTGTTCAGCGCGCCGAGTAGAACAAGTGCGGCTCTGATGAACGATGATCACAACAGGAAAACAGCGCGTGCCACATTGTCACGCTGCACCGTACACTACTGTCAGAAAGCGTGTTTGAAGGCTAGAGAGTTCTCGAGCGCGCGTTCGTGGCACAGTATTACAGGGTTTGTATTTCATGCCCTAAGATTCTCGCAAACAATCTCGCTAGTGAGACATATGCTTTTCATTCATAGAGGGCTGCGTGATATACTACAAAGATGGTAAACTTCCCAGATATATGAATAAACTCTTGAAATTTACTAAGACTGAGAAAGTTCTTGGATTTTGACTTGTCTTCGACTAGCCCCGCCGCGGTGGTCTAGTGGCTAAGGTACTCGGCTGCTGACCCGCAGGTCGCGGGATCGGATCCCGGCTGTGGCGGCTGCATTTCTGATGTAGGCGGAAATGTTATAGGCCCGTGTGCTCAGATTTGGGTGCACGTTAAAGAACCCCAGGTGGTCGAAATTTCCGGAGCCCTCCGCTACGGCGTCTCTCATAATCATATGGTGGTTTTGGAACGTTAAGCCCCACATATTATCCCCACAGTGAGATTGTGGGGAAAATTAATTTTTGAACGCTTGGGGTTACTTTATACAGATCTATAGCTTGGAGCATGGGCGTTCTGGCCCCTAGTCCCCGTCGAAATGTGGCCGCCGTGAATTGAACTCGCACCCTCGGGTTTTGAAGCGCGACATGCTGCCTGCTGTATAGGCTTCGACGAGATGCATCATGCGAAGCTGCCCCTTTTGAGGGTGGTGGTGTGGCTATGAATATGCAATAAAGAAAAACGTTTGCTTAACTCCAACTGATTTTTTTTTAATCAGCGCAGTGGATCAGAGGAAAAACAGGGATAACGGTATCTTCGTAGATACTAAAAAAAGTATAAGGCACCTAGGCAGATCACGTCACGTGAAGGGCAGATAAGAATATATGCGGCTTAACATCCTAAAACCACCACGTGATAATGAGAGACGCCGTAGTGGAGGGCTCCGGAAATTTCGACCACCTGGGGTTCTTTCACGTGCACTTACATCACACAGTATACACGGGCCTCGACCATCGCGCCTCCACGGAAATGTGGCCGCCGCGGCTGGGTTCGAACCTGCGACCTTTGGGTTAGCAGCCAAGCTCCTCAACCACTGCTCCACCGCAGAAGGGCAGATAGCCCGATGGTCAGTTAGTGTGATGGAATGGATACCGAGAATAGAAGGCGTAGTAAAAGACGGCAAATGGTTTGTTGTAAAGACGAAATTATGAAATTGGCTGACATAAAACGCAATATGTTTGTGCAGAACCGAATGATCTGTCGATGATTGGGAGACGCTTTCATCCTACAGAGAACATAAGATGGTCTGGCCATGATAATGGGGCTTGAAATTCTGTTCTTTGTTTGTCTGGCGGCTTATGGTGAGTATTTTACATCCTTTTATCATTGCTTTCATTTACACTGTACTTGCGACAATCATTTTTGTATCCCCGGAGACTTCCGAGATCACGTGGCCGCACTAGACACGTTCCACTGAAGTACTTGCATCCCCGAAACTTTATGCAGCAACTATGCTTCATTCGTTATAAATTCTTGTTATAACGTTTGCCTTGTGCCATCATGTGTCAGAAGTCATTGCACTATAGCAGTGTATTAACCGCCTGCAATGTTTTTTTTGTTGCGAAACTCATATTTAATTTTACACCCACCCCACGTCATTTTTAGGGCCCTTATTGGGCCCTTAACTTCCTTGAATAAAGAAATAAAAATAAATAAATAAAGTGTGTTCAGTGATTACCGTTTGTTAAACGCGCATACCTTTCACTGCGTGCTACTCAGTAATAATAACTGCTGGGGTTTAACATCCCAAAACCACGATATGATTATGAGAGATGCCGTAGTGGAGGGCTCCGGAAGTTTTGACCGCTTGAGATTTTTTTTTTTTAACGTGCACCTAAGTCTAAGTATACGGGCCTCAAGCATCTTTGCCTGCATGGAAAGTGCGGATTGTGGCGTTCAGAGAAGGATCTTTTCACTGCTTGCAACTTAAATGTGGGCAGCTCAATGCCAGTGTAGTTTGGTTTTGTTCTTTATATGCGAAGTTATTTAATATCAACACCTAGCGTTTTTATGATACCGTCCTCGGTTGCGCGCACTCTGGACCGATGAGTGCAGACACCAGCCGAAAGAAGGCTTTTCCTCGCAGCTTTCATTAACGCGGAGAAGCCACCGTATTTCTCGAGCGCTCGTACATGTTTACTGCGCACCTCTTTAAAATCAGCACCGCAACCTTGTCCGTTCACAGTTGACAATTAGGAACGAAAGGGGCGCATTGGCACGCCACCTAACGCCGAGGGTGAGTTGCACATTTATAACATGTATTTTAAAATAATCAATTGTGAAGTCATTTTTGAGTTAGTATGTATTGTTCATGTTTTATACTAGAACTTGCAAGTTATGTACCTCTAAGCACTTCCACACTACGGCCATGTGTATGTAGAGGTCACCAGGGCCTTTGTCAAGCCGTTCTCACGGCTCTTAGCCTTGGCGACCTTCCAGTTTTTGTCTGGTAAATAAATAAAGTTTGAAGAACACGTGACGCCACCGTGGTCCCTCTGACGTTGTAAACATCGCGCGCGTCACTCGAGCTGTGCGTGCGGCGAGCGTTTTCGTCGAACGAAGGGCGGCCTCTTCTCGGCTGTCCTCCGCGTGAAGCCCAAAAAGCCCGAATGCCGGTTATATCACGTCGCGTAATCTTTGGCTGCCGGCCGCGTGGCGCCAGGACGACAGCAATAGCACGCGGCCAACACAACAGCCCAGGCACGCGAAACGGGCAACACGTGTGTGCGCGCTACGCGGTATGGCATGTCGTTCGTACGAAAAAAAAATAAGTGGGCTTCAGCAATGCGTGGATCTATAGCTGCTGATACTGCCGTGATCAACGCAGTTTGTTCTTGTTAACGTATAAATTAAAGAAGTTCAAATTTAAGGACTCGTTTTTTCTTTGTTAAGCGTATTATTGATTTTCCTGCGCTAAGTTATAGTAACTTGCTAACAAGTAGTCCGGAATCACTGTTTATATTATTTTTGTATAATCCCGGAGCCTCTCACTGTGATTAAGTGTTTCAATTGGGCATAATACGTGATTTCGTTAACTAAACACTTCCCATTACGTATTTTACAGAGTAAAGAGAAACGGCTATTACAACAGGAACCAAAATGATGCAAGCACGACGTTCAGTATAATGCCGAAATGAAGCACACAGACAAAAACACCTGTCATTATAACGGCTAAGCCTTCTCGTTCATTACAACTACAACATTCACTCGACGCCTACGCACGAGTTGCACGTGACGTAACGACCATTGCTCCACCGAAGCGATGGTCATATTGGTTGATAAGCTGTTCCTCGATTCGCTTCGTTCTGTGCAGCGCCATTTGAATATTGGTTGGCTCGAAGTGTTTGAGAAATTTTCGCGACTTTTGGGCGCAATGCCGCCGCTTTCAGGCGGAGAGCCATCTATGGCGGCATAGGCCCATTACGTTAAGGTAATCGAAACAGCTATTTGAAGAGAATGTGCCGACCCGCACATGCGGGCGGTAACCCCTCTGAATGATATGTGGGGTTGAACGTCCCAAAACCACCATATGATTATGGGAGACGCTGTCGTGGAGCGCTCCGGAAATTTTGACCACCTGGGGTTCTTTAACGTGCACCCAAATCTGAGCACACGGGCATACAGCACTTTCGTCTCCATCGAAAATGCAGCCGGGATTCGATCCCGCTACCTGCGGGTCAGCAGCCGAGTACCTTAGCCACTAGACTACCGCGTTGGCGTGGGTGGTGACCCGTCGACGGATGCGAATTTTCTACCTCAAAGAGAGCCACAGTACATCACCAGCTACCTCGTATACTCTTCGAGCTTCATGACACAGCAGGATATGAAAGCGTTCAAATGCCTTCGAGAAAGCTATAAACCAGACTCACTGTCTTTCGCGCGGCTTCGGAAGGATGGTCTTCCACTGCGCCACCGCTGCCAGTGTCGATCGACTCCGAGATTGCCGCCCCATCAGAGGGTTCATTTCGCAGGCACAATCTTTTGACGAGGTCGTAGCACGGAGGGTCATCATGACGCGTGCTGTATCTGAACAGAAGCATCAATGCCCGATCAGTATTCTTCTCGCCTCACATGATCCCACGGCCTGCTTAATGCTCTTTGTGCGGTTCTTTCATCGTCTTCCAGCGTTTAAATAATCAAAGAAAAGCTTGGAGCTCACGTGAAAGCAATTGAACCCTGCACACTCGGACATCAGCATGGTCGGCGTGCAGATCAGCGCACCCGATACGGGCTGATCAAACACTGCAGCTGCCTCGCGCTTAGCGTCTTCGTGCGGTCGCACTGATCGTACACGACCGTTGGCTGGCGGAAGAAATTCGGGTTCACAGACTGCCGTCTCTTCGTCGTTGTGCTCAGGTTCGAGCACCGAAATACAGCACACGGCACTATGGCTGAAGGGATAGCAGATACGCTCCTGTATACATTTCACTGCCACGGGTGGTCCACCACGTTGGCAGATGACCATGGGCAGTCATTTGAGTACAATGACTGCCAATGTATCTCAAGATGATTTACTTATACCAGCCCCAGTACTGTCTTTACAAACGTGTTTTTTTTACGTAAGCTTACTGTTGTGTGGCTTACTGACGTACGCCAGTGGGCTAAGGGAAAGAAAATAGTTGCAGTACAAGTGAAAATTGAGCGAGTTGGTTAACCTTCAGCGCTCACTGAAGACAAGAACGCAGTGTAGGGGTCCAAATGAGCGCTTGACACATTAACTGATAGTATGAGCTCGCTTTTGCCCCTACACTGTGTCTTTTGGGCGCGTTGAAACTTTGCGAAGAAAATATGATGATGTACAAACTATACGTGGAATGCCTACAGATTTTTTTTAGTAATTCGAATAATTCTTATGAGAAGGCTCTCGTAAAGCATTAACGACACCTAAAAAGGTCACCTATGAAGTCAGCATGCACTCAATCTTGCGTCATGCTGCTATCATCGTCAATATCACAAAGCAAAACACTCTTTGTATCTCTTTTTTTTAGACGGCAAGTTCAATGCTTTCATGCAAGTGCCCCGAATAGTGCGCCACGGATGGAACACACGAAGAAAGCACTACGCAGATATAAGGCACTACCGGTATCAAGACCGGTCCTGCTGAAATAAACCGCAATGCACTGCCTCACGAGCCCGTATCAGTGGTGACGGTATGCAGTGCTGAAAGAAGGTAATATTTACGTTATATGAGAGTTCTTTCAGCGTTAGTCTAGCGTTATTTCAATGTGAAATACGAATATGTTCACGTAGCTAAGAGCGGGGCTTCATCGTTGAAATCTTTTCCCCTCAACTGTATAGGTCGTTTCGAAGACGGCCTTCAAACTGTTCCTTTGCTTTAGTCCCCTTTGATTATTAATTAAAAGACTCATAGCGTAACCAGTAAATTAGAAATAAAAGTGCCCAAATTACTATTTAGCTATACGCTGTAAGTCTAAGCACTCTGTAGTGGCCATATTAATGTCACTGTTCTTCACAAACGTCTGGTTTGCAACATCGCGCAGCTAAAAGCCACAATGTCGAATCCTAAACAAAACAGACTTACTGTCTTTATGTGTTACACCTTGACTTTCAAGTGAGTGCACTCAATTAAAGGAAGAACTACTGAGGATCTAAAATATTAAACGCTCGTTCACACACGTTTGACTGCATATAACCTTAACCTTGCACGCGTAACCTGCGTTCATTCACAGAGGGGAAGGCTGCTTTAAATGCATGAAAGCACAGAGGGGAAGGCTCATTCATTCACAGAGGGGAAGGCTGCTTTAAATGCATGAAAGCACAGTAAATTCACCGGAAGCACCCTCTCTTTAGATCGGACTTTTGCATTCGACCTCGAGGGTCGTACTGCAATCCGACCACACTAGGTATATAACAAGCTAATAAGCAATTGACCATGGTACAGGGACATTTGTTGTGCCTACGTTGCAGCCTTAGCTTGATCATTTAATGAGGAAAACTGCCCACTCACTCATTCAGGAATAAAGTTAACCATATATTATCACTGATAGGTCTTGCCATTGGCTAATAAATCACAGAAATCCGTTACATTATAACCAAGTTTGCAAGCTTGCAGGGACTTGTAGGCCCTGTAACAGCTCATGTGCATGTGATAACTATGGGACATATTCTTTTATGAGTTCGTGTGTTTAAGCTCAACGTCTGAAGACTACTGCGGCTTAACCATCAAGGATGACAACACACAAATTGATAATCTAGCTTGTGGTACATTGTTCACGCAGCGCAAAGAACATGAGACAAATCACTGTGTCCCGTCTTGCTTTTTCACCACACATGTGATTGTTTTGCGCTACTGCCTGACATAGGATGGTGCATATTGTTTGCGTCGAAGGCTGGTTAATGACAATAAAGATGACTACGAAGACACGTCCCAGATCTATCCTGATCACGCGCAAATGAGGCGTAAATAACCTGGCCCATGCGACACTTAGTACGTCCACACTATCATACAGTACTGCGTACAGGGGTGCAGCGCGGGGGGCCCAGCACCAGAGATGGCGCGGGTTGGTGCTGAACCCCTCGGCGATAGCATGCACGCCGGTGCAGGACGCACCTTGAGAAGCTTCTTGCAAGAGGTGATCATCTGGGGTGGTCCGAGCCACGGCGCGGCTCCGTCTCGGTCGGCGTCGTGTTGCTGCGCGAAGAGGCGCACCATCTGTAGCACAAGGGCATCGGGCTTGAGCGCCTGCAGTGCAGTCGAGGGCTCCTCGAGGAAGACGGCACGCGTGTACAGGGCCTCGAGGGGCGGCAGAGACGCGGGCAGCTGCTCGAGCAGCACCTCGACCGGCAGTTCGGCCACCAGCGCGCGGAAGGCGGCCGGCGCGAGGCGCGAGAGCAGCGCGGCGGCCTCGCGGTGCTGCTGCCGCTCGCAGAGCAACAGCACGCGGCGTAACGCCGCTCCTCCGCCCATGTCACTCAGGCTGGCCGACGGGCCCCCGCGTTGGTCGTCGGAGAAGCCCTGGAGCCAGTGCGAGTCTCGCCAGGTGAGCTTCTGCACGTTGCGCCGCTGGGCGCCTGCAGACCGCTCGGGCCGGATGCGCCTGCCGCTGCTCATGGCCACACAGCCACTGGCGAGCGAGCAGGCGCCCAGGCCGCCGTTCTCTCGCCCACTGACACACTGAGCCAGAAAACGGGTTCGGTCCACCCGCCGACGGCCGAAAGTGGCGGCCGCACCCTGCTGATCGGAGAGGAGGAAGGGCTTTGGCCACGAGCAGCCCGGGTCGGGAATCCAGCTCTCGCTCCTGTTGACACCTAATAAAAGAGAGGACACTCCGTTTGCGATTCATTTTTTTTTCTGATTCATATGAGCAGAATCGCAGCGCAGCGTAAGCTATAACTGGCTATACCCATCCACCCACGTTTCACTGTTTAATAAATAAATAAATAAATAAATAAATTCATCAATCAATCGCTTTTTTTCTGCTGCTATAGTGTGCACCCCTTAGGTAGGTTCCTTTTGAGGACATTTGACCAATTTCGAAAACTGTTTCAGCAATAGACCATCGCTTCTAAGTTGGAATTCAAGCAGGAAATACCAACACCTTCAGTCATTTATTTTTCAGTAAAACATCTCGGCAATGGGACCACCTTCCCAATGACATAGTCACATCATTGATAACAAAGTTTTTCGCAAGGCTATAGCTAACATTGTTTAGCTTGGAATTCATGGCATTTTGTTATTGTTCTCGTAAAGTTGTATAAACAGAATTATTGATATGTTACCTTGATTGTCCATAATATTATTGCAAACCATTTCCTTTCTACATTGTATGTACTGCTATTTCTAGTCTGTTGTTTTATTGCACTCTTGTTTTACGTTCTTGTTCTGTTATTTACTACCCAAGTTTGTATAGTTTTCTGTTCACCACTCCCTTCTGTAAAGCCCTCGGGCCTTGAGCATACAATAAACAAACTAACTAACTAACTAACAAATAAATAAATAAATAACTACGTATAATACTACGCAGATTACGTCACATAGCCGAAATAAAAAAAA
>WOVY01010696.1:0-15000 GCA_013436015.1 Rhipicephalus annulatus | reverse complement strand
TAATGAAGGGCACTACTGCGTGTTCTATATACTCTTCGGCCTAGTGCTTTTCCCTGTCTGTGTATGGCCGCGTGCGGCAATTTGACGAACGTGACGTTTGAATGGTCATGGCCTGAGAAAGTAATTAAGGGACGAAGCGGGAGATAAAACAGCGAGGGAGAGATGTCTGTAACGTAGGCAAAATGTTTCGCTGACAGCCTGATATGATACTCCTGTCGGGTGAAAGGTATGATAATCGCAGCGATAAGAAAACAAACAAAAAATGAAGCATACATCCGCAAACACACGCGCAGTCTCCACTTACGCATAATTTCTCATAACTATTAGTATTAAAGATATTATAGACTCAAATACCATTTCTCGACGGGACAATGTTGGTTTATACCGTCAGGCTAAAGAGTCGTTGCAGCACAAGCGCTAAGTAGCATTGAGGGGTTGCCTTTCTAGTGAATAACGACTATATGATCAGGGTGAAAGCGACTCAGGGAGATTGTATACACATCGCACAGTCTTGTGAAGTGAAGCTTCCATAGTATGGTAGGGTAAACCGCCCCCCAGAAATTCACTGAACTCTGAGGAACAAACCTGTGGAAGCCCGACGTCGAGCGGCCACTCCAAGCGGTTTAAATGCCGTGCCGAAGTTCGCCGCACGCCCTCTGGCGTAGGCAGTTTGCGCTCGCAAAACCTTTTCTCAAAGTGCTTTTTCTGTAAATTTTTTAACTTCAATGTACCTTTTCTCGAAAAGTATGAAACTTTGTATGCG
Organism: Rhipicephalus annulatus; assembly: GCA_013436015.1. Taxonomy (NCBI): domain Eukaryota; kingdom Metazoa; phylum Arthropoda; class Arachnida; order Ixodida; family Ixodidae; genus Rhipicephalus; species Rhipicephalus annulatus. The sequence continues at coordinate 14,237 of WOVY01010696.1, read as the reverse complement.
TGAGCTACATCAAGTTAGAAACAATTAACCTCCACTAAAAAAATGTTAATTTTATAAAAAGTTAAGTTTAAAAAATTACACAACAATACGCCCCCTCCATGGCATTGTATAAGCAGTGTTTTTATTGTTACAAAAACTTCATGAAATGTAATGTCTTTTAGTTCAGATGTAACCTATGTGCCTCTACAACAACACAGCTGAATATGATTGCAGAGAAAAGGTACACTGAATAAGTGAACCCCCTTTAAAATTCGGGAGAGGGCCATAAGAAGGATAAGCAACCTAGGCATAAAAAAGGGTGTCACTTAATACCCAGTGGCATTTTTTGTGAGCACGTAATATTTTATGGGAATACGTGCAGCCGTTTGTGAGATATTACGCTGAAACTGACATATATCATTTACACTTCTATACCCCGTTTTTTTTAAAATAGTTGATGTAAGCCAAGTTGACCCTTGTACGCTGTACCTTGGTCTTGCCGACAGAAGCCTCTTAACACGATGACGTTACAAGGCAGATAAAACAAGGAACGGTGTGTATACAAAATGAGAAGGGACTGCTATATATACACAGCACTAAGTAGGTTGCGAATACTGAAGGTACTTGCGAAGGGAAACAAGGTCGGCCGGAGAAGCGGCGCCAAGACACTATGGTGAACAGTCTTGACGCTATGAAGTCGAAAATACACGAAAAGTAACACCTGTGTGAAAGAGCGAAGGGCTCAACAGCTGTGAAAAGCAGCGAGAGTGCATGTAAAAATGGAACACGCTTTATGAAAGAGACAAAGAAAGGTCCGAGGTACGACGGAGGGCAGTGGCTTCATTCTGCGCTTTTATGACGGAGAACTCGCACGCGCCGCTTGGCCGGAGGTCTTCACCTCTGGTGGCGACAGGCGTGACTATCTGACAACACCACGGCCCCGCTACGTGCGTTGCCAATGAAAGGAGTCATTTCGCTACGGCCTCCATCGTGCGTAATTTGATCACGTCTTCCGCGGTTCGGTTGTGAGCATTTGCACTTTGATGCGAGGCTGGCGCCTGCCTGGTCCTGCGTATGAACTCTGTAGCCAAAGCACTCGCAGCTGATTCTCTTTTCAGTTTGACAAATTTTGCAACTGAACAGAAAGTGTTTATTGCAATAGCAATTGTATGGACACTGTCGGCTGGACTTTATATATATATATATATATATATATATATATATATATATATATATATATCGAACGCGTAATTCGAAGGTCGTAGGTTCGATTCCTACTCACAGTTGGTAATTTTTTCATCCACTTTTCTTTCTTCTTATTTACATTCCATTGGTTTTAATAACTTCCCCTGTACATTCCTTGGCATTACTGTCTGTTATATCTCATTAATATTGTGTTAAAACACGGAAAAACGAGCCCTTAGGTATACACTTCTTTCCCTTATTTTATATATATATATATATATATATATATATATATTAAAACGCAATAAACAAAAAAATTCAGAAAAACACTACAACACACGGAATCGATTGTGGGATTTCTGCGTCGTGAATCCGAGATGTTAACCACTGAGCCAACGAGGAGCACGTCCTTCGACGGTAAAACGGCAAGATATTAACATCTACCACATACCTTTGCTGATGGGACTCGGGGGAATTATTGTGTTTTCCACATTACAAGCAAGATGGCGCATTGAGCGCGCGTCGCTACATCGCGCGGTGGCACATGCCCTAATCTTCCACGCGTGCGTTGCCCCGCTTAGAACCGGGGGCGACGCTCCCTCACGCGCCCTTATCTCGCGGGGAGGATCGTTTGTATTCGCTGGCCTCGGGCTTTACCTGGAACGATTCTGTTGTAGTTACCGGGCGCACAAAGGTCACTGCAATCATTGCAGTCTTCGTTTGCGAAAAGAGTGCACTTTTCAGACTTAGCGTAGTCACAACTTAGACGCTTATTTGCGTGCATCTGTACCTGTGAATACGTTTAGTGTGCGTCATTTGCGCGTGAGAAACGCGGGGCACATTTTGATCTGCTTGGCATTCTGCGCGTGAACTTCCAATTTCTTGCTATCACGCTCATTGCTTCACCTTTGCGGCAAAGATGTGACTTTTTAGTAATAATTGGCGTTACCTTTAACAATAGGCAAGGTGTTTACCTCTGACCTCGGGACCATTGAATATGACTAGGAGTGTAAAACACAAGGAATAACCAAAGAATTAAAACTTAAATGGACAAAATTACTAACACATGTGGAATATATATATAGTGGGATTATTAATTCAATGGGCCAGTTAGTCTTCGTGAAGGTATGGGATATGGCACAACGGAAGCGTTGTCAACAAGGATAAATATATTTATTTGGGAAATAAATATAATTATCCTTGTTTACAACGCTCCCTTTGTGCCATATCCCATATATATATATATATATATATATATATATATATATATATATATAATATATATATATATATACTTGATATGTTGTTACCATAAAGATAGACTTGAAGCAGTAGGTACAAATGTTTTTACAACTGGTTAAGGGAGCAGCACTGCCAACCACCGATGTTCTGTACAGAAAATTTCCCATTATTCAGGGATGTTTCGCCGGTAATATTGAGTCAAAGAGAAAAAGGGAATCTATGATATTGCAGAGAATTTCAGGGATGGTTGAATTCTTCTATGACGACCGATAATTAGCGGTCACAGTGGGCCTTCATCTGCTCTAATCGGTTTTGCCGCATGTACCACGCAAGTATATCCTTTGAGATTTGTTTCTGATATTTACGCGGAGTGAATTATAGTTCTCTAGTGGTGTTATGTTTGAAGCCCACAATGTGCAGCGTACTAACAGTATTTGAAATAATAAAGTCATGCTTTTGTTGTGTGGCAGTGGAGAGGCTAGTCATGATTCCAATGTTGCCAGCACGCGAGACACGTGTAATTAAAGTATGCGTGCGCGTGGATTGGGGCGGAAGTTAGTACTGTTGTTCGGGGAAATATGCTGAGAATTTCGTCAATTTTTGCAGGGAAAACTCCCTGAAATAGGGAATTTTCATGTACCTGAATGAGAATCTTCGGCGTAGTACGGAACATCACTGCTGCCGACCCGATCAGCTCGCGCCGGTCTATCCTCTGTTTTCGTCAGCTTGGCCGTGATGCCACTGACACGTAGTATTACGCCCGGTGGCGGAAGCACCGTCTCAGAGCTTTAAAGGTCGTTTTTAGAAGCAGTGTTGTAAGGTTTGAGGCGTGTGACGTGAACAACACCACTGGACGGAGCAGATGACGAGGGAGAGATGAGGCCAATCTCATAGGTAATAGGTACCACTTCACGAAGTACCCGGTAAGTCCCCGCTTTACGAGACAAAAGTTTTTCAGATAGGCCCACCCGACGATGAGGCGACCGCACAAGGGTAGCGGTAGCGATGTGAAGCATCGTATCGACTACGTCGGTTCGTATGCGGTGCTGTCAGTCGAGCGAGGGTGAACTGACGGGCATGATCGGCCCGTACAGTCACATCGCGGGCATACTCACTGGTGGACGAGGTGCGGGCTCAGATGACTGTATTCAGTAGTAAAGTCGGCTCTCTTCCATACAATAGGTAGAAAGGTGAAAAGCCTGCTGTGTCGTGTCATGATGAATGGTACGCGAAAAGGGTAGGACAACACCCCAGTCTCGGTGGTTTGGCGACACGTAGCTAGCAAACATATTCGGGAAAGTAGAGGTTAAAGCGTTCCGTGAGGCCATAGGTTTGAGGGGGGTAAGCAGTGGCCAGAATGTTTTGCGATGAGCAGGAACTAAGCATGTAGGCGATGACTTGGGATACAGATGTATGGCCATTGTCTGTGAGCAGTTGTCTTGGGGCACCGTAAAGGAATATAACTTCCCGTACCAGGAAGTCAGTGACGTCGGTTGTACTGCTTGTCGGGAGAGCTCTCGTAATATCGTAGCGTGTAGCGTAATTTGTAGCCACAGCTGTCATCCATTTGTCCCCAATGTTAGTGCGGGAAAAGGGCCAAGCATGTGTAACTCAACGTGGTAAAAAGTTTCTATGCGTATGTCGATTGGTTGAAGACGCCCAGCGGGTAGTAGCGATAGTGTTTTACAACTTTGACACAACTCACACGTAGCGACGTATCGGCGTTCCGAGCGAGCAAGACCTGGCTCGAGGAAACGGCACCGTATACGTGCAATACGCCAAGGTGTTCAGCTGTGGGCGCATCATGATGTTCTGCGAGGGGCACTGTGCCGTGTATGCTGAAACACGAAAACAAGAAGGTCACGACCATCCGGGTGGAAATCACGGTGGCATATATAGGACGTCTTCTCGAAGCACTAAGTGACTGACGGCGTCGTCGTTTGGGGTAGAATCCGTGCGGCTCATCATATCAAGCAGCACTTAATGCCATTTTTATTCTTTTCCGTACGTGAACAAATTCAGACAAAGAAAATATGGTGTGCAGCGTGTTCGCGCCGGTGTCATGAGGACCGTCAACAGGGTACTGGGGGCGGCAACCAGCATCCAGGTGCAGGCGGCCACATTTGTTGACGACCGATAAGGAAACTTTTTGCAGGCGCGAAGCGAAGTGACGAAGCCACCCTGAGGGATCATTGAGAGAGTTCAGCCAGCAGAGCGCGTGGTGGTTGGTAACTACAGAAAATTGGCGTCCGTGTAAAGTAAGGCCTGAATTTCGCAACCACTCAAACGAGAGCCAAGCACTTACGCTCTGTGATTACATAAATGCGCTCAGGGGTGGACAGGAGGCGGCTGGTGTATGCGATAACGCTGTCATGGTCACGTTGTCGTTGAGCTAGCGCTGCGGCGATGCCATGGTCACTTGCATCTGTACGCATCTCTGTGCAGGCAGTAGGGTCAAAGTGGGCTGAAATCGGAGGGGCAGTAAAAACCACAATGAGAATCGAGAATGCAGAAGCTTCTCCTGAGCCCGACGAAAACGGAACGTCTTGCTTGAGGAGCTGCGTAGAGGTCTAACATATGTTTATGTTTATTTTTCCTATGAGTTCATATCCATGTATAAGCGTGCAAAGAACATCATACGTTGTGATACATGACAGCACATGAGCCTTGACAATGTCATGTAAGTGTCCACACACCTTGTTTTCTCATACGCCGGTTTCGAGTCGCAAAACACAGCCCGTTTGCTCGGTTTATAAAAATCGATGTACTCGAGGGCACAGCGTAGAGCCGTAAGTTCTGTCGCCGCCAAAGTTGTGACACGTGATATCCTGAGCCGCAGTTCATGCAGCCACCTCTCCGACGCGGGTGTTACGGCTTACGTACGAAATTGTTACGCTTCATCAATGTGTCCAAGACAAAGGTCACGAGGTTAATTTTCAGGGGCTACAGAGCAAGAAGAGCACATACATTTCCGATTCTTCTGTCAAAGGCAGGCGCTGCAAGGCAGCTTCACCCCCCGTCACGTAGTCACTGTCTGACGTAGTAAAACATGCCAAGCGTGAGAGGTACGAAACTCCGGCAAATAAACCGTACGCTGAAACACCCACTGCCATCCGGGTTTCGTCAGCGTGAAGCTTCGCTTCTTGGTTGGTTTTGGTTGGATGGTGTTCTCACGACGACATACTCAACATCAATAGGAATGACCGACAGTGCGCCATGCAAGTTCTGCGGCACCGAATAATTCCTCGATGATCTTCTGTGCCACTGTCCTCAGTTTGCCTCTGAAATACGAACACATTTTGGTGTGCCGTGATAATTGAACGATCGGCCACTCTCCGTGCAGATGCTGCTGGAGCACCACCGCCATCACTCGTCGGCTTACAGGACAGTTAAAACACTTTTGTGCTTTTTAAGGACTAAGGATCTGTGTGTACACCTTTGGGTATATATATTTTGTACAGTGCTACCACCATGTACGCGTTGGCGCATTAATTGATCACATCTTTCCTTCCTCTCCCTCTCTCATCTTCCCGCTGCCGTTTCCCTTCCCCCTAGCGTGTAGCCAACCGGACATGCGCCTGGTTAACCTTCCTTGCCTGCTCTATTTTTGTTTCTGCCTTCCTTTCTTCATTGTATACAGTGAAATGTGACTGCAGGTAAATCCATATATTACCGCATAAGTTTGAAAGCATAATATCTCATGCCCACATTTGACACTAAAATTTATATCGACATAGCACACACATTATTAATGAAAGATTGTGGTCATTACCAGCTGTATGCAAATCCGCCCATGCATGCTCATTCAATATTGCATGTTTCACAGTTAATGTCGGCGCAAAATCTACACGCATGAGAACGTCACACATTATTAAAATTTCTGTACCAGATTTAATTATGAAGTTACAGGGAAGAGATGAACGGCATGGAGGTTAACTAGGTGACCATTCCGTCTTCTGTCCTTCATTGGGAGACATGAAGGGGTGAAAAGAGAAACATGAGTGAAGAGAGAAGGAGCACTAATTGCGCGCACACTTGGACGAGCTCATCAAGTCTACCGGCAGTCGCAGAGACCGCATCGGTTTCAGGTAAACCGCAGTGTCTTCCTTGCCTTCTATGCCATTGACACACATATCCATAATCCAAAAGTCTTGACTTCTGAAAAACATTTTCGAGTCTGGGTGGTCAAGTCCCATCCGGTATCACTGGGCGTTATAACAAGCGCGAACGTAAAGGATGCATTCAATGGCTTTTTGAGCCTCGCAAGAGACACACGCATTAGCCGTTCCGGTGCGAAACGGCTGTAACGCGCTTTCACGAACGCAACCCTTCTCAAGATGCAGCATGGTAATGTGCCATTGGTGCGGGAAACTTAAAATTATACTAGGTGCAGCTTCAAAAAAGAATCCAGTTCCTGTATTACGCTTTTGAAAGCTAGGACACGTTCAGTAAACAGCCATGCTATACCAAGCCAGCAAATAAAATAGTCTGACAACATCAGTCCTTGACAGTGCGATATAAACCAGTCGAGTTTTATCATGTCCTAATCGGGCTTCTTAATCAACTAGGTGATTGCCAGCACTACCGGTATATCTTGGAAGCCACATAATTAAATGCTAAGTCGTTTCGAGCGATCTCGATTATGCCCATTTATTATCGCGTGTACCAATTGTTCGTGATTCCTGTTGCGTAGAACAAACTGCTATATCTTACCGAAAAATTCGTTAGATCCCACGTACCTTGCGAATTGATGTTAAACGAAGCACGCGTATGAAAGGTGAATGTGTTTTTTTTTTTTATTGCGCGAGACGTTATGAAGTGGCGCTAAATATATGTACAAATCCAGGCACAGATATACGTTAAACAGTCGCAAATGTTTTACATGAGCAGTTGCTTACAGCTGCGTAACGATGCCAACACCAACATGGATAGTAGCAACACTAGAAGCGGTAAGCTGATATGAAGCGCTGGTGTTTGCGCTGGTGCGCGCGAGGATCGTAGCCCTCAACACTGCTACACAAATCAACTTCAGCGGATGGCGCCTCACTACAATTTACGGTAACACTACATGACGGCTGTATCGGGAGTACATTTATAATGTTTATATAATTGGATATCCAGTACGTACTGTGACCACAATTGACGTTACACGAACATTAGGGTCTATTTGAAAAGTCTGCTGGGACACTGACATTTATTGTTTGCATTCATCCGGTCAGCGCTGCCTACAGCCGGTTTTTCCTAACGTCTAAGCGTTAAAGTTACAAATGTGTGTTCTCGCCGTTCATGGGTAGATATAAAATGTCTAACACCTGTGTCACATACCCGCATACCAGTGACACATCCCAAATCCCGGTTTTGTGCCACTGTTTTTTTTTTTTGGAAAGTGTTGGACTATATGTATGCGACGAGATTGGGACATTATTCTTGATCACCAGCGAGTCGTATTTGTCAAACCATCTCATTTATTTGTGGTGTTTAACGTCCCAAAACCACCATATGATTATGAGAAACGCTGTAGTGGGGGCTCCGGAAATTTCGACCACCTGGGGTTCTTTAACGTGCACCCAAATCTGAGCACACGGGCCTACAACATTTCCGCCTCCATCGGAAATGCAGCCGCCGCAGCCGGGATTCGATCCCGCGACCTGCGGGTCAGCAGCCGAGTACCTTAGCCACTAGACCCCCGCGGCGGGGCTGTCAAACCATCTAACCCTTCCAGATAGATAGATAGATAGATAGATAGATAGATAGATAGATAGATAGATAGATAGATAGATAGATAGATAGATAGATAGATAGATAGATAGATAGATAGATAGATAGATAGATAGATAGATAGATAGATAGATAGATAGATAGATAGATAGATAGATAGATAGATAGATAGATAGATAGATAGATAGATAGATAGATAGATAGATAGATAGATAGATAGATAGATAGATAGATAGATAGATAGATAGATAGATAGATAGGCACACAGATAGGCACACAGATAGGCACACAGATAGGCACACAGATAGGCACACAGATAGGCACACAGATAGGCACACAGATAGGCACACAGACAGACAGACAGACAGACAGACAGACAGACAGACAGACAGACAGATAGACAGATAGATAGATAGATAGATAGATAGATAGATAGATAGATAGATAGATAGATAGATAGATTAGATAGATAGATAGATAGATAGATAGATAGATAGATAGATAGATAGATAGATAGATAGATAGATAGATAGATGCCAAAAGTGCTTGCGGTAGACAAAAAAGATGCTTCGCATTTAATAATGGCCTCTGAGTTGCTGACCACGTGCTGTGTGATGTGAGCGCACGTTAAAAAACCCCAGGGGTTCAAAATTTCCGGAGCCCTCCCCTACGGCGTCCACTACGGTTTCTGGACCTAAAATCTCAGATATTATATTATTATTATTAATAATGTAGCATTGATATTTGGCACAGGCCGGAACGCCAGCTGAAGAAGAGAAGGAAGAGTGTTGTGGCTGCTCGCGCTCGCTCCGCTTGACAGCTGGTCGGTTCTACCGCTACGTTTTCCACAAAGTAAACGTCTCTTCTGCTCACCACTAAAGGCGTACTATCAAGTGGTGGAGAGTGCTGGGTACCTTTTTCCATCCTGGAACTCCGCAACCGAACTCTACCTTCGCCATCAACAATGTCCATCGACGCTGCACAGCAGACGGCTCCTACATCTCCACCTGTCCACTGTCCCGGCGTCCCGAGAGAGCGAGATCCAGACATCTTCAACGGCACCGATGAGCAGGACGTCGAGGACTGGCTCTCTTCGTTCGAACGAGTAAGCGTCAACAACAGGTGGGACGAAAACGACAAACTGGGCCGCGTCCACTTTTACCTCAGAGGAGTAGCAGAGCTCTGGCTCAACAACCACGAAGCCGAGCTTACCGACTGGGCCACTTTCAAGACCACCTTCGCGGACGTGTTTGGCCGACCGACAGTGCGCAAGCTCCGTGCAGAACAGCGCTTGCGGGATCGCGCCCAACTGTCGGGAGAGGGTTTCACGTCCTACATTGAGGACGTCGTAGGCCTCTGCCGTCGCTTTGATCCTGGCATGTCGGAAACCGCCAAGGTAAAACACATTATGAAGGGCATCGAGGACGATGCCTTCCACATGCTGGTGGCTAAAGACCCGCAAACAGTTTCGGAAGTCATCCAACACTGCCAAAGTTTCGATGAGTTGCGAAAACAGCGCATTTCAACGCGACGGCCTACTTTCGACATGACCAGCACGCCAGCATTGACCGTTGGTGCAATATCTCCAGAACAGACTGTATTGACCCCGCAAATCCAGCAATTTATCCGAGAGGAAGTGGCACGCCAGTTGTCCCTTGCCCCCTTGCTTCCCAGCAATACGCATGGGCTGACCTCGTCACTGCGCCAAACCATCGAAGAGCAAGTCTGCGAGGCACTTCCCCCCACGTACCAGCCACCACCTGTGTCCGCTCCCCTGACTTACGCTGACGTCGCGCGAAGGCAGGTACATGCGCCGCCAAACGTCGTCGACCCTGCCCACCAAACGAACGCCTTATACGCAACACGCGTACCGGCAGGCTCGCATGTTCCCATTTACCGCCGTCCTTCAACGCTTCCCAACAACCCTTGGCGTACATCGGATAACAGACCTATCTGTTATTACTGTCGTCAGCCTGGCCATGTTGAGCGGTTCTGTCGCCGGCGCGTCCCTCACTCAGGCATTATTGATGGCACCTACGGCTACGCCCCCACAGAACCACCACAGACGCTGCCGTTCCATGCAGCTTCGGACACTTCTCCGCCGAGCCGCCGCGCCTTCAACCCACGCCGATCGCCTTCCCCGCGCCGACGTTCGCCTTCACCAATGCTTCGGCGTGCACCACCTGCCCAAACGGAAAACTGACCATCGCAGTTCCGGAGGCAAGAACTGCGCCACCGTCGAACTCTACAAGGCCTCGTTCTCTACCGAATAATGAAATAACTGTCTTGATTGAAGGTATCGCCGTTCAAGCATTAATAGATACCGGAGCTGCCGTGTCTGTATTGAGTGAAGCATTGTGTCGCAAGTTAAGAAAAGTTACGATTCCGCTTTCTGGTCTCTCCCTTCGTACGGCAACAGCGCATCACGTGAACCCTTCTATGACGTGCACGGCTCGGTTAATCATCCAGGGCGTTCTGTACGTGGTTGAATTTATCGTGTTTCCACACTGCTCACACGACGTCATATTAGGCTGGGACTTCCTTTCCACACATCATGCCGTTGTTGATTGTGCCCGGGCCGAACTAGAATTGTCATCGCTCTCCGACGACGATTATAATAAGCCTTCTATTTCTCGTGTTGTCGTCGCCGCGGAGACTGATATTCCACCTATGTCTTCTGTTATTGTGCCGATCTCGTGCGACCATGCCGCTTTTTCGGACGTCATGTTCACGCCGTCAGAAGACTTCACTTCTCGAAAAAACGTTCTTCTGCCTTTTGCTCTTCTGACGGTCGAAGCCACTTGCGCAAACATTTATGCCACGAATCTCCTTTCTGTACCAGTCACCCTATTCCGTGGCGAATGCATCGGCCGCCTTGAGGACATCGATTGTGTTTGCACCAGTCAACTGCCCTATCAAGCAAAAAGCCTTGAGATCGCCAGTGTTACTTCCGCTCTCACATCCGCCACCTCTTCCCTCGACGTCTTCCTTCCATCGATTGATCCTGACCTTCCTGTTGACCAACGAACTCAACTCTTGACACTTCTCGACCATTTCCGCTCATCGTTCGACTTCAAACAAACCAGTCTGGGCCCGAACATCTGCAATTGTCCATCGTATTGACACTGGCACCCACGCACCATTGCGTCAGCGTCCATACCGGGTCTCCCACGCCGAACGCCAAGTTATAGACGATCAAGTGTCTGATATGCTCAATCGTGGCGTTATACAGCCGTCTAACAGTCCGTGGGCCTCCCCGGTGGTACTGGTCAAAAAGAAGGACGGGAGCATCCGATTCTGTGTGGATTACAGGCGCCTTAACAAGATCACGCGCAAAGATGTTTATCCGCTCCCCAGAATTGACGACGCTCTCGACTGTTTGCAAGGTGCAGAATTCTTTTCTTCGCTGGATCTTCGATCGGGATACTGGCAGGTACCCATGGATGAAGCTGACCGCGCCAAGACTGCGTTTGTAACTCCGGACGGCTTGTACGAGTTTAACGTGATGCCGTTCGGCCTTTGTAACGCCCCAGCCACCTTCGAGCGTCTGATGGACAACATACTTCGAGGCCTTAAATGGCAGACGTGTCTTTGCTATTTGGACGACGTCGTCGTTTTTTCAAAAGACTTCGATACCCATCTTCTGCGCCTCGCAAGTGTCCTGCATTGCCTTACACATGCTGGGCTCCAACTAAATTTGAAAAAGTGCCATTTTGCCGCCCGGAAGCTCACCATCTTAGGGCATGTTGTCAGCAAGGACGGCGTTCTACCTGATCCTGGAAAACTCCGTGCTGTCGCCCAGTTTCCGAAGCCATCGACACTTAAGGAACTCCGGAGCTTTATCGGCTTATGTTCATACTTTCGTCGATTTGTCCGTAATTTTGCATCTGTCATGGCCCCTTTAACACGGCTACTTTCTGACACCGAGGGCATTTCGGCGTGGTCTTCCAATTGCGATAAGGCATTCGCGAAACTACGTCAATTGCTGACATCTCCACCGATTCTCCGTCACTTTGATCCTGATGCCCCTACAGAAATACACACCGACGCAAGTGGAGTCGGACTTGGCGCTATTCTTGCTCAACGCAAGTCTGGATACGACGAGTACGTCGTTTTCTTATGCCAGTCGCACTCTTACTAGGGCTGAACAGAATTATTCAGTCACAGAAAAAGAATGTCTAGCCATCGTCTGGGCAATCACAAAATTTCGACCCTACGTCTATGGCCGTCCATTTGACGTCGTGACTGATCACCACGCCCTCTGCTGGTTATCGTCACTAAAAGACCCATCTGGCCGTCTCGCTCGTTGGGCGTTACGCCTCCAAGACTATGATATCCGTGTCGTCTACAGGTCAGGCCGCAAACATTCAGATGCCGACGCTCTCTCCCGCTCTCCACTTCCCCATGAACACGGAAGTACTTCTGTATCCAGCCTCGATGCTGTGGCACTTTCGTACGAGGACATGCCCTATGAACAGCGCCAAGACGCTTGGATAGCCTCTATGATAGAATTACTGTCTCAGCCGTCCCAAGTTACGCCCAATCGTTCACTGCAGCGCACAGCTCGACACTTTACCATCCGCGATGGACTCCTGTACCGTCGCAACTACCTTTCTGACGGCCGCAAGTGGTTGCTTGTGATTCCTCGCCACCTACGTGCCGACATTTGCGACTCTTTTCACGCGGATCCTCAATGCGGCCACGCCGTGTGATAAAAACGTATGCACGTCTCCGGCTGCGGTACTATTGGCGCGGAATGTACCGCTTTGTCCGACAGTACGTGCGTTCGTGCTCCAAATGTCAACGCCGAAAAAGCCCACCACACATAGCCAATGGACAACTGCAGCCGTTGCCTTGCCCCTCCCGCCCTTTCGACCGCATCGGAATTGACTTGTACGGTCCCCTTCCCTATACGCCTAACGGGAACCGCTGGGTGATTGTCGCCATTGATCACTTGACACGCTATGCTGAAACTGCTGCGCTGCCAGAGGCCACATCACGTGAAGTTGGCTTATTTATCCTTCACAATCTCATTCTACGCCATGGCGCGCCTCGTGAGCTACTCAGTGACCGCGGCCGTACGTTCCTCTCCGAAGCCGTACAAGCCCTTCTTCGCGAATGCAACGTTGTGCATCGGACAACCAGCGCATACCATCCGCAAACGAATGGAATGACCGAACGGTTTAACCGCTCACTGGGCGACATGCTATCCATGTACGTGTCCGCTGATCACACCAACTGGGACCGCATACTGCCCTTTGTAACTTACGCTTACAACAGCGCCACTCAGTCTACGACAGGATTCTCTCCGTTCTTCCTCCTTTACGGGCGCGAACCTTCCTCATTCATGGACACCATTCTTTTGTATCATCCAGACGCTTCGGAATCCACAACTCTATCTGAAGTCGCCACCTATGCAGAAGAATGCAGGCAACTCGCGCGTTCCTTAACCGCACAAGATCAAGCGTACCAGAAGAACCGTCACGACGAAAACCTGTCTTCGCAGTCATACTCGCCTGGCGCCTTGGTATGGCTTCGGGTTCCCTCATCTGTTCCTGGTCTTTCCACCAAGCTACTGCCGAAGTACGAAGGCCCCTACCGAGTCCTACGTCAGGCCTCACCGGTTAACTATATTGTTGAGCCGGTTCAACCATCAACAGACCGACGGCATCGAGGCCGCGAGACTGTTCACGTAGATCGATTGAAGCCGCACTACGACCCACCCGTCGTACCCGTTCCATAGGTCGCCAGGATGGCTCCTTTTCTGAGGGGGGGAGTGATTTGTAGCATTGATATTTGGGCACAGGCCGGAACGCCAGCTGAAGAAGAGAAGGAAGAGTGTTGTGGCTGCTCGCGCTCGCTCCGCTTGACAGCTGGTCGGTTCTACCGCTACGTTTTCCACAAAGTAAACGTCTCTTCTGCTCACCACTAAAGGCGTACTATCCAATAATAATATTATTATTTGGGTAGCTGAATATGACATATTTACACGTCCGCTTTGAAGATGTGTTGTATGAAAGCAAGAAGTTATGTTTGTATGTCGTTCCTAGCGTTATACAATGGCGAATGAAGTGACACGCAGAGAACAGACGGCACTTAGGGCACTGATGCAA